>VMDO01040934.1:0-11569 GCA_007922755.1 Pedetes capensis | reverse complement strand
TGAAAACCCTATGAACAGCAGAGAAGCACTGACAATAGTGTTTCCCCTGTTGTACAGAGGGTCGCTATGAGTCGGATACCGACTCGACGGGCACCTAACAACAACAACAACAGGGAGGATTTTGAGTGTTCCCAACACAAAGAAATAATATATGGCTGAGGTGATTGATTTGCCAATTACTCTAATTTGATCATCACACATTGTATATGTCTATTGAAATGCCTGGTTGTATCTCATAAATATGTATAATTACTACGGGCTAATTAATATAAAAATATCTTTTAAAATATCCTACCTGGACATGCACGCACGGACCTGTAATCCCAGCACTTGGGAGGTAGAGGCAGGAGGAAAAGCGAATGGTTAGCTGGGTCTTAAACAAAAGCAGATGGTTAGCTGGGCCTGAAAGCAAGTTCAAGGCCAGTCTGAGCTACAAAGCAAGATCCTGTCTCAAAAAACAAAAACAAAAACAAAAACAAGGACTTGGGATGCAGCTCAGTGATAGACTGCTTGTGTATCATGTGCAAATCTCTGAGTTTTATCCCAAACCCCTCAAGAAATCTTTTACTCATTTTTCCATGTTGTTTTATCTTTTTCTTTTTGCCCAGTGTTTTTCATTTTACCTTTTTATATCACATAAAATGTTTATAAATGAAATTATGCAAAATAAATATGCATAATGTTAGCTTGTGTTATCATTTTGAATGTAATTAGGCAACGTGACCTTTCCTAGTACCCATTGATGATTTTACCTATCTATGGAACACCTTCTGTCTGCCAGGCTCTTGAGGATATAAAGAGAGATAGCTCCTGTTTCTTTGAAATTTATACTCTTCCAAGTGGAGAAGAGAGACATTAAACAATCATGTATATAAAGATATAAATAATTATATCTGTTATAAAAGAAAAGTACCTTGACCAAAAGTCTGAGGGAATCAGGCTGGTGGACCATGAGTTAGAGTGGAATAGTGAAAGCATGGGTAGAAGATAATCCCATTCAAGGGACCATAGCCAATAGGAAAGCATCTTTCATCTCCTAAAAACAATCCTTCCCTAAGTCTATCTCTCATCAGCTTTAGAGTCACAATATGCTTGCAAGTGGTAGAGCCCTTGCCTAGCATGCATGAGGCCTTGGGCTCAACCCCCTAGCACTGCAAAAAAGAAATAAAAGAACATACTCAGTTTCTCTACTAGGCAGAGAAATACAAATTAGAACAATAAAATACTATTTCTTATTAGCAAAAATTGAAAGGTCAGATAATCTTAAATTTGGCAAAAGTATGAAAAATAGCTAATGTTAAACACTGCCGGTGGAAGTATAAATTGGAGGCAATTTTTCAATATATACTAAATTTTAAAATATTTATCCAAATGATATGATTTGCTTCAAAATTAACCAATATGCCACATGGATGGGGAGAGTGAGTGGAGTATATAAAACAAGATTAACCAAGTGTGGATGATTGTTAAAGCTGAGTTTAGTACACAAGGAGGTTCATTATAAAATTTCTATACTTTTAATATATATTTGAAAATTTCCATAATAAAAAGTAAAAAAATAAAATATGCATCCTATGACTGACTAATTTCTCTCCTTGGTGTCTAGGAATATTTCCACCCATATGCACAAGGATGTGGGCCAAGGATATTTATCCTAGTGATTTTTGTAATAGTGAAAAACTGGAAATGAGAAATCTACATCGTGACATAGCACACATAGGTTTAAATGGATGAGTTATGTCTAGGTATCCAAGTCATGTTATTGAAGGAAAAAAGCAAGTTGCAATCTAATAGGTACAGTATGATATGCAACACACATACCACCCAAAAGAATGTCAAATATATCCTATAAATATATGTGGAAATATTGTTGTTAGGTGCCATCAAGTTGGGTGGTGGAAATATTTAAAGAAACACTTGTAAAATTATATAATTGATGATAATAGTGCTTATTTATGAGGAGTCAGGCAGGGACCAGTGTTGGGATAGAAGATAGGCTAAGTAGTCAAAGAAGACATTAATCTTATCTGTAAGTTTTATATTGTATTGTTTTGTTTTGCTTTGTTATGTTTGAGACAAGGTCTTGATGTGTTGCTTAGGCTGGTCTTGAACCTGTGATATTCCTGCCTTTGCCTCCCAAGTAGCTGGAATTAAAGGTGTACACCTCCATACCCAGCAGTTTTGTGCATTTCAGTTTTTACAAGGACAATGGATTAAATATTATTTGAGTACCTAAAATGATATTTAAAAGATCCAAAAATGAAAACATTAAATAACCTAGAAAGATGTTTACATGAAGTTACTAAGTGAAAAGAAACAGGTTACAAGACAACATGATCACATTATAAGAACAAATACACACATAGAAAAATGTCTGGAAGGATGTACACCAAAATGTTTACAGGGTTATCTTCGGGTGGTGGTGGTAGAATTGTAGACAATTTTAATTTTATTTTTTTATTTGCTTACCTGTATTTTTGTGTTTCTCTATAATAAATGTGTAATATATTTAAAATACAAAAACAAGTTAAAAATAAAATATGATAGTCACTGAATTTGCCTATATAAGGAAACACATACACAAAGGTGAAGCAGAGGAAAAGCCTAAATAGCTTGATGGAAATATGTAGGTAGAAAGGCCTATGTCTCTTTGCCACTCAAAGTTCCAGTCAATAAACACCAAGTAGTTTATTTTGTGACAGGCCCAGTACAGGGCATGGAGCAGAGGTGGGAGAGGGAAGACTAAAACCAAATCCCTGCTCTAAGGTTGAACTTGTTTTTGGCTTCTTCACTGTACTTTCCCACTGCTGCTACCTTACTCAGACACTCATCCCTTCTTTTCTCAACTTTCATCATTAGATAGAGCCAAATTTTTTCCCATATTCACTCAAAACCATAAAGATTGACATTTCCCCAGATTGCTAACTATTCTTTGAAACCATGGGTTTTAATGGCTGTGTATTGTCTCTTACAGATATACGGTATTTGTTTAGCCACTCTCTAGAAGATTTAATATGAGGTATATCTGTGCATATTGCATAAATATCTGAAGCTCAGCAAATCTACAAATATGTATGTATGAGGAAAATAAGTTTTTCTTTCTTTCTTTCTTTCTTTCTTTTTATTTCTTTCTTACTGGAGAGTTGAACTCAGGGCCTCACAAATGTTTTGCAAGTGCTCTACCACTGAGCAGCACCCTCAGCTCATTTTTTACTTTTTATTTTGGGACAGGATCTTACTAATTTACACAGCCTGCCTCTGACCTCGAACTTGCCATCCTCCTGCCTCCACCTCATGAGTCATTTGGATTACAGATGTACACCAATGCACCTAGCTCAATTTTATATAATTTAATTTAATTTCTATTTACAATCTCCAGCCTGAGGAATTGGCTAAAATGTAACCTCTGTAGAGAAGAATATTCTTGTACATACATCATTGTCAGAATATCTGATTATTTCCTTCGGATTGATTCCTGGAAGTGAAATCTTGGGTTAAAGGGCATGAACTTATCTAAGGATATCTATCTATTTACACACACACACACACACACACACACACACACACACACACACACACACAAAGGATTCATAAATTTGTTCCTTTATAAATAAATAAATTAGTTATATATAAACTATCTAACTATGTAAAACACTTTTTAAAAAACTCAAGCCCTTTGGTTGGTCTCACACTAAAGGGATTTGTCTAAGGTGTGTTTTGTTTCTGTTTTTGTTTTGTTTTGTTTCATTTGTTTGTGTTTTTAAAATTTTTGTCCTAATTTATAATAAGCTTCAGCTTATCCTGTGTCCCTTAGAAAGTGACAGGCATCAGTTGAACTCTTGCCCTTCTACACTGAGAGAATTCAACTCTGCCCTATTTTGGAGAGTTCTCATTAAAGACTGATCTTTGTATTCAGGCACTGTGGCATATCCCTGTAATCCTAGCACTTGAAAGGCAGAGGCAAGAGTTTGAGACCAACCTGGACTACATAGTGAGTTGGAGGCCATCCTAGCTAATGATACCTTGTCTCAAAACAGAACAAAAGAAAACAAAAAATGATTGACCTTGATGAGACTATTCTCCATGGGAAGTGCCCCAAAATGTAACAATGCTTTTGCATGCAAGTTATAAGGATGTCTAATTCTGCAAAGGGGAGGAAATTCTCAGGCCTGTTTGAGGGATACGTAAAGGGTCAACGAGAGTACCTAAGCAGTACTTGTCATGTGTTGTTGTTGTTGTTGTTGTTGTTAGGTGACGTCAAGTCGGTATCTGACTCATAGTGACCCTGTATACAACAGGGGAAACACTATTGTCAGTGCTTCTCTGCTGTTCATAGGGTTTTCAATGGCAGATTGATTTTTGGGAGGGGGTTGCCAGGTCCTTCTCCCAAGCCTACAGCTTCTGGTGTTCCCAGGAGGTCTCCCATCCAGGTACTAACCAGGCCCAACCCTGCTTAGCTTCCGAGATCTGACGGGATCGGATGCCCCAGGGCTACAGCTGCAGGCACTTGTCGTGTAGTGGGCACTAAATACCATAGCTCACTTTACTGATAACATTCTGATAAGCCTGAAGTGATTAAATGATAAAGCAATTGGTTATTTAATTAGACCCATATTTATTGCACAAGCTAGATTCTCCCCTGTCGATTAGGACCATTCATTCCAGATTTAAGTAATTTAATGTATTATCAAACCAGTATTTACTTATATTTGGAAAATGGTTTCACTAGAAACATGTGCCTAGATACATTAGTAAATACAGATACAGATATTTGGAGGCTTAATTCGAAGTTCTTCACAAAGCCTTCCCTAAATGCTACAGAAAATCTAATAACTTGTGCCTAACTATGTAAGTACCATCAAAGAAGTGTCTCTGTTCTTGAAAAAGTTATAATAGAATTGAAGAGCTGGGCACTGTGGCATATGCCTGTAATTCCAGTGACTCAGGAGGCTGAGGCAGAAAGATCATGAGTTTGGGGCCAGAGGCAGCCTGCACAACTTAGTGAAAACTTGTCTCAGAATAAAAAATTAAAAAGGGGTTGGGAGTGCAGTTCAGTGATAGGGCACTTGCCTAGCATTTGTGAGGCCCTTGGTTAAGTCCCCAGTACTGAAGAAAAATTGAAAAAAAATATTCCTGAGTACAAAGTTAAATAAAGTATTACAAGATTCCATGTTAACTATCATCAAATTGGTAGGTATTTTGTCATATTTAGGGAAGGCTTTGTGGAAAATTTGAATTAAATCTCTAAATATCTGTATAGGAGCAGAGAAATGGTGACAGCTTAACTAAAAATATAAGGGATGGAATAAGACTAGCACAGCAGGATAACGGATGGGGTAAGGAATGAAAGGTCTTGAATGCTAAAATTAAAAGCAAGATGAAATGGGTGGTGCTTTTGTATTGCAGGCTCTAGAACCAGACTACCTGAGTTCAAATCTGGAATTTACAAACTGAATTTAGGCAAATGACCTTTCTGGGTCTCAGTTTCTTCTTCTGTTAAAAAGATTATAATACTACCCATTTACCTCACAGTGTTGAGGAAGTAAGAGGAAACATATTGTGCATGTGCGTGCGTGTGTGTGTGTGTGTGTGTGTGTGTGTGTGTGTGTGTGATACCCCTGGTGTGACACAGGACATGTGGGAGTCTCAGCGCAAAGAAAATGAGATCTCCTAGGACATAAACATACATAGAGTGATAGAGATACACAACATATGTAGAAAGAACATTTAGAGCTCAGATAGGAGGATCACAGTTTTCAACCCAGCCTGGGTCACATAGTAAAATTTTGTAGAAAGAAAAGAAAGAAAGACGGAAGGAAGGAAGGAAGGAAGGAAGGAAGGAAGGAAGGAAGGAAGGGAGGAAAAAATGAAAGAAAAGAGCATTTCGAGAAGACCAGTGCCAGAGCACTGAAATTCACTCACCTGATGTCAACTATCAAAGAGAAGACTCTAAAGGCAGAAGAATGCCTCATGGTGGTTGTATCTGGTGAGGAAAAATAAATTAATTACTTGGTATATTTCCAGCTCCTGGAACTCTAGGCATAAATGCTGTTCAACTCGCCATGTACTTCAAAGGGTTCTCTTTTCCCTTGAAGAGACCAATTTTGTAAGATAAGAATGATCTTTATAGACATTTTGGCTCAGAATGGAAACCTGTCACACTGGCCAGAGCAATGTCTCAGTGTGTGTCCTCTGGTTCTCAGGACCCTGAGTCTGGAGAAAATGTGCAGGAAATTGAAATTGCCTGTGAGATATATTAATGAAAGTTGTTAATGACTCTTCACAAAGTGTGTGGCTTCAGTGCCCCTTGAATTACATTTCCTGACAGGAACTGAAGTGTAACAACAGTGTTGAACTTGGGGTCCTATTCTGCCCTCTTTCCCTTAGTTGGGGGCAAATCCATCTCTAAATCTTTGTTTCCTCTTCTGCCAAATGAAGACTTGAATTTATGCCCTTACTTCCCTCTTAGGGGTGTTGAAATTCGAAGTGTGGTTATGAGAGAGCTTTGCCATGGAAAGTTCATATATGTGAGGACATGGAGTTGAGAGCCTGATATCTATTAAAACAAACACCCAAATAAAATATGGGGAAAGAAGGAGTATTATTTGGAAGGAATATTGGAATTCCTGTGTGATTTGGGGCCAATGTTTTTGTGGCCTGTATGTTTTCAGTGGAACTGCAACCATCGCTGAAAATATTCTGGAAGTCACTAGGTAAATATACTTTGGTGAACAAACATTTGCTTCCCACCCAATTTCTAGGCCTGTAGGTAAAGTAAAAGCCAGAGCAAACAGGACATAGTCTGCATATTGATTTACCTGAGGCTGGTCCCAGATGTCTGGTATCTGGCTCATTATTTTTGAGTTACTTCTCTACATCTGCCCCCTTCCCATTTTGATCAACATCAAGGGACCTAGAGGGCAGAAGACCAGGACTGGGGTCCCATTTAGCTCTGGATTCACATTGTACCTCTGGAAAAGCTTAAAATAATTTATTGTTACTTTTTCACCTGCCTGATAAATAAAGAGCCTAGTTCATGTGTGTGGAAAGAGGAGGGAGTTGCTATAGCCTGGAAAATATATATTGCTTGAAAGTGTATTTGGGAACTGTGGAAAGAGGGTGAGAGGAAGGGAGGGGGACAGACTAAAGTCCAAACTATTCTGCATGGTACACAAAAATTATCACAATCTGGCTTCAAACCCTGCTACCCTCCTACTCCTGATCCTCTCTCTGAAAATGCCATATCATTTCCCCACATATATGCCTCAGTGCTTACTGGTCCCTTGATCTGAAATAATCTTCCCTTCTCAGACAGGTAAATTACCCTACACCCTTGGTGATCCACCACACTCAGCATATTCCATCAATGTTCTGATCACATTAGGTTATAATGTTTATATGTCTAGCTATGCTAAGAGACTGGGAGTTCCCTCTGAGGTCCTAACTCTCTGTCCCTGGCATAGGATAGTGTCATTTGGCATTTGTGGAAGGCAGGGAGAGATGAAAAGTATGGAAGGAAGGACGGAGAGAGGAGGAGAAAAAAAGAGGAAAGTAACTCAGAATTTTAAGTCACGAGATACAGTGTGAATTCTAATCCAGGCTTGTAGAGAAAATTACTTCACCATTCTAAGCCTCGGTTTCCCCATCTGTAACATTGGGCTAATGCTTTCTATTCCTGTCTGATTCACTCATTCCACTTCATTATGGAATAGAGGAAGGACAGAGAAAAGTAGGTAGACATAAAAGAGAAAACACAGACAGAAAAGCAAACTGCAATCCCTGAGGAAGGGGCATAGTTTAAGGTTGGGGTAAATGTACCTATGGCTGGGATTTAGCTCAGTTGGTAGAGCACTGCTCTGCAGTCTCTGAGGTCCTGAGTTCAATTCCCAGCACCGCAAAATTGGGAGAAGGGCCTGGCCATCCACTCCCAAGGCAATCCCGAAACAGTCAGCCATCGAAAACCCTATGAGGGTCGCTATGAGTGGGATACCCACTCGATGGCACCTAACAACAAATGTACCTATGGTTGTAGGAAGAACAAAGACCACTAGAGGGCAATGTTATGGCAGGGAAATTTTCCCCAGCAGCGAAGAGAACACACAGCTGGATGGGCCAAGTCACAGGGGAGACAGTCCTTATGAAGACTCAGAATTTAGAGTCCCGTGTTAGTATGTTATGCCCCAAGTGACCAACACTACATATGTGGACCACAGCTGCCTAGACTTCTATGCTGGAAAGAATGATTATTTATTTGTTGGAAATAAGGCCACTTTTCAAGAGATTGTTGGTATCTGTCACTAAATTATAATATGTTGGCATTATCACAAACGTGTTACAAAACCATGCTGCTTCCATCTCACAGAGGGGTCTAGGGTCTGTCTTCTTGCCTTGGAAGCTTTCTCACGTGGCTACAGAAACCTCTGTCTCTCCTGGGCACCATTTCTACAGTCCTTTCCATCAAGCACACCTTGAATTTAAGTGTTTACCTACTCAGAAGCCACCAGATGCTCTTCATTGACTTAGAATAAAGTTCAAAAGCCTCAGCTTGGTTATCAAGGTGTACTGTAATGTGACCCTAGCAAACCTTTCTAGTCTCCTTCTTTACCTCTTCATCAGCCTCCATGGAACAGCCAAGCTGGACTGCTCCCCAGTCTCTTAACATACTCTTCTACATAATTCTAATAACTTGACTTGCTCCCTCCAGTGGAACTTTCCCCTAGATGAAATCCTAGTGGTCTTTAATTATACTGGAATGTGATGTTTTCCTATAGAACCTTCCCTAATTCCATAAGCAACAACTTACTAGAAGCTTCAGACTGTGCTTTATCTATGCCTCTCACTTATGCCATTAATTACTTTCTATCTTATATTTGTTTCATGTAATTGATTATTCTTGTATTTTCTTGATTAGCATGCATTGATTATTTTTTAGTGTATCAGGTCCCATGTGAAGAACTCACAAATGACCAAAGCTTAGTGCTTTTCCTCCATGAACTAAGTGTTTATGTGGACTAATTAGTTTGTGTATATGTGTATGATACCAAAGCTATAGCAAAGGATTGAGGCCAAGGATGTAGCTCAGTGGCAGAGCCCTTAGTTCCATCCCTAGAACACCCACCCCACCACCACACACAATTAAGGAAGCTAGATTGAAGCTACACTGGAATGCGAAAGATATGAAAGTAGAGAGCATGTCTTTGGTAAATCCTCTTTAAATACTTAGCATGTCAGTATCCATTTGGTGAATCACACAATCCAGTAGAAAATGGGACATTCAATGAATTTTCGAATTGAAGGGTTGGCCAAGGTTTTGTGACTTGGACCAAGGATTCCACAGGAGGTACGAGGGGCAGTTATAATACACATCTGATTTACCCTACTGGATGTGAGGCTTGGGAGCAAGAATTGTGTCTTATCCAATCACGACTCATGGCACATGGAAGGTCTTTGTAATTAGAAGTGTAGGCATTTGTAGAGTTCCCATACAGCAAATGACTTTAGGGATCAACTAGTCCTTGTTCTACAAAAGAAGCAAGGGAAGCTCTAAGAAATGAAGTGGTTTCCTCAGTCATCCAGCTTGTTTAGTGTAAGAACTAAGACTGGACGCTCAAAATTCAGTGATCTTTTAATTTCTCTACATCTTACATCTTAAACACTTCAACAGTCTTCATTGTAGCTGAGACTCCCAGCAATAAAGATCTGATGTGTCTCTGGCTTGTTGATTTCAGAAGAAATACTAAGGAAGATTTAGATCTCATTGTACACATGGTGAGACTGAAATCCAAACAGCAGAAGTGAGTGACTCATGGCTATGGATATGCAGCCAGACCTGGACTTGAACTCATGGGCTATTTGTTGAGCAGAATTGAATACCTTCCTTGTAATCAAGGCATCATGTCTTGCATTAGCTAACAAGCAATTATCCTTCACTTTAGAGAATAAATAGGCACCCAATTAATATCATGCATCATTTAGCCTTAATCTCAAACATGTATACATTTGCATAAGTCTTCCCATATCCTGAAACATTTGCCTTAGCAACAAGCATAATAACCACTGAACTGCTCTGAAACCTCTAAGAAATTTGTAACTATACAGACAAAATTTTCCTTGCTTCCTTTGCTTGGCTCTGTTTCTTCCTTACTACTGCCAAAGAGGACAAGAAAAAAGTGAAAGAATATATATATATGAATGATAATTTCCAGACATTTTTTTTGTGTGTGTGTGGAAGTTGAAAGGCCATCTTTCACAGTCTCTGGGATCAGAGGGTATTGAGGCTAAGTTGGACAGAGAGAAAGCAGCTGGACACTAGAACCTACCAGGCCTGGATATTCCAATTCTGGGATGAAGCAGAAATGGAACTACTTAGAAGAGCAGAGGTAGAGAAAATTGAGGCTTCAAGGTACCCTGGAACTGATGGATACATCCTTGTTTTTAAAGCAAATCTAAACCAAATTTCCATCAGAGATTGACTCAGCACCAGAGGATGGGTTGTTCTAGTCAAGATAATAAAAATTCCCTATGATCCCTGAATCTGGATTCTTTTACAAATATGAGCAAGAGTTGAAAGCAGGCTCTTCCTTATATGGCAGATACAGTATTTCTAGAACTACATGATGTTCAAGTTAGATGGGACTTTAGAGATCAGTTGTTCTACCCCATTTTATAGGCAGGAAACCAAAGGTCAGAGTTGTGACAATATGTAACCACGTTCCCAATACTGTATTACACAGAATGTACTAAAAACTAAGTTCTGATTCCAAGTTGAATGCCCCATCCATAACACCACATGCTGTCAACATTCTCCTTCTGCCTAAAGTCATGTAGGTAGGGAGATGCTTGTGGGTCTGGAGATAATTATGATAGCACATAGCTCCCTGCCTCTAGATTTCCATATTTATCTTGTGCAGATGGCCATCTTGGTGACTTCCTTGATTTCTCCCACTGTGTGTGTGTGCACATGCACACATACATGTATGGTGATCTTAAGTATGGTTTCGAGAGTCATTTTCAAAGATAAAAATCATATTCTATGGAGCTTGGAGCACACACCTGTAATCCCAGTTGCTGGGGAGGCAGAGGCAGGAGGATTGCAAGTTCAAGGCCAGAGGTAGCTTGTGTAGCTTAGAGAGATCCTGTCTCAAAAATAAAAAGCAAAAAACTGGCTGAGGGTGCAGTTTGGTAGTAGAGCTTTATCAAAAAACATGTGTGATGCCCTGGGTTCAACCCGTAGTACCACACACAAAAATATCAGATTCTGTGTTCCCCAAGTAAGATTCAGGCCCTAAATCTGTATATCCCTAGCAACATAGATAAGTTTGCCTAAGTCATGGGTCCCCCTTTTCTATTTTATTTAAAGATTCAAAGATGCTGCCTGTCTTAGGTTGTCTGAGCCTGATTCAATGCTTACCCGTCATAGGAGTGTCAGCCTCAAGGCGCTGACCCCCTGTCTTAGGTTGCTAATGAACCAGCGCAGATTTTACCCATCATTGACTACACATCTCGATTATAAGAGGGTAGGGTCTTTAACTGCAAAGCATGAACTCTTCCCAGAATCATGCTAAAGTTG
>VMDO01040933.1:0-11205 GCA_007922755.1 Pedetes capensis | reverse complement strand
CCTGATTTCTCTTATTGGGCCTTACTTTCCCTCGGTCATTCAAGTTCAACACCTCTGTGCTGTGTCTTACTCAGTCCTTCCCCAGCCCCCTATACCAAACCAGTCACAAAGACACACAGCCTTGACTTCAGCCCCCAAGTCTCTCCTCTCATTTCTGATTGATGTGTCTGCCTCTGGCCTCCACTAGCTCACAGGAATGAGGGTGGCCTTTGCGAAATCTCCCTGCCACTGGTCCATTCCATGCAATGAGGATGGACAAAGCTTCCTCCAGGACGGCTCAGAGTCAGGGTCATCTTTTATGGGGCCATTCTGTGCTTCCCTTTCATGTTGGGGTTGTCGTTAGGTGCCGTCGAGTCGCGTCCGACACATAGCGACCGTCATAGGGTTTTCAATGGCTGATTGTTTCGGGATTGCCTTGGGAGTGCATTGCCACATCCTTCTCCCATTTTTGCAGTACAGGGAATCGAACTCCGGACCTCAGAGACTGCAGCGCAGCACTCTACCAACTGAGCTAAATCCCAGCCCTCCCTTTCATAGAGCAAATAAAGGAAGAATTACTCACCCTTCATCTCAGGGGCCCCACGATGACTTCCTCTCCCTTTCTAGCATCGGGTCCCACCTCTCCTTTTCAAATACCCACAGTGTGGCTTGTTGCTCACCAAAACCGGGCTGTGCCTATGGCCTGATGCCCTTACTCAGGCCGTTCCCCTGCTGCATGAATCCTCCCCCACCGCTTTCCCTTTACAAAGATTGTTCTTCTTTCAAGGCCATTCTGATAGCCAACACTGTTCACAAAAGTTCACTTTTCTGCTTGACCTAATAAAATGTGTGGTTTTCCCTGCAAATTTCCAATGGCTTTTCACATAGTCTCTATCATGTCACACCACTCATCACCCTGAAGGCTGCATTTGTGGGGGGAATAGTATCTTCCTTGCTGGACTATCGCCTTAATGATGGGAGACCTCTGGTCATATTCTTCTTCATATACCTGATAGCACCTTCCACACCCATATACCTGTTGTTGTTGTTGTTGTTAGGTACCATCCAGTCTGTATCTGACTCATAGTGACCCTAAGTACAACAGGTGAAACACTATTGTCAGTGTTTCTCTGCTGTTCATAGGCTTTTCAATGGCAGATTGATTTTTGGGAGTGGGTTGTCAGGTCCTTCTCCCAAGCCTACAGCACCTGGTCTTCCCAGGCGGTCTCCCATCCAAGTACTAACCAGGCCCAAGCCTGCTTAGCTTCCAAGATCTGACGGGATCGGATGCTACAGGGCTACAGCTGCAGCCATATACCTGTCGTTGTTGTTGTTAGGTGCCATCGAGTTGGTATCTGACTCATAGCAACCCTCATAGGGTTTTCAGTGGCTGACTGTTTCGGGATTGCCTTGGGAGTGGATTGCCAGGCCCTTCTTCCATTTTTGCGGTGCTGGGAATTGAACTCGGGACCTCAGAGACTGCAGCGCACCGCTCTACCAACTGAGCTAAATCCCAGCCCCTGTATATCTGTTAGATATTCTTAATTATCTATCTAAATGAGTAAAAAAAATGAACTTACTTGCAAACTACCATAAGTCACTTTCTCATTATTCTTTTAAATCTTTTGTCTCTTATTGGCCTTCTGGCTCCCATCTCTCTCACCCATTCCCTGCCTGCTTCAGAAGGAACTTTGCAGATACAAGTCTGGTGGTGATGACACTTGGAAAGGCTCCCATTGCCTATCAGATGGGCACAGCCTCCCTTGCAGGGCACACAAAGCCCTCTGTGTTCTTCCTACCCTGGTTCAGCTCAGCCGTCTCCTGTGGGGAGTCGGTAAGTTCCTGGCTGCAGCTGTTCCACCAGACTTCTTTCCCCAAGCCCTCCCTACCTTCATCTGCCCAGTTCCTTCCTGCCAGGAGTGCAGTTGCCCAGCCACATCCACCTGCTCTGCTGCACTGTGCAGGGAAAGTCCCGGCTCTCACTCCGTGAGCCTCCCTCTTGGAACATCCGTTGGACTTGGTGCCTTCATCCATCAAGGGTCCTGACTTAATCCACTACTGGGTGAGGCACATGGAAAGAATACGGACTCTGCTGTACAGCACTGAGTCTTCCTGTTGCCTAGAACAGTCATAGTAAAGGAAGTCAGTAAAACTGGCTTGCTGAGTTCCTGGACAGATGGATGGATCCAAACCAGAAAACCAGTCTTTTCACTTATCAATTGAGAGAGTGGGAAGTTTATTTTACAGATTACTCATGTCAATGTGTAAAATGCCTCCAACAAAAAGATCTGTTTATTCCGAGACCTGGATGTCTGTGATCACAGAGAGGAGGGAGGATCCGAATGAGCCGCTGTCCAGCCGGCTGCCATTTTTCCACTTCACATTTAAACGATTCTAAACTACGTTATTAAGTTCCCTGACTCGGTTGATAGGTACTCAGGAAATTCCTTTATTTTCATCTCTCTCGGCATCCTCACAGTGGAAATACCTTCCAGCCTGGGTTTTAAATGATGTCTGACCACAGGTCCCATACTGGACCCTGCTCTACTGGGAGGAGCCACAGTTAGCCTTGCTCTGCCTCCTGCTCCCCCACCAGGTACCCTCTCCCAGCTGGGAGCAGATCCACTTAAGCATCTGTCCACCTTGCCCTTTGGGCTCGTCTTGATCCCTCACCTCTGTTCTGCCTCAATCTATGACTCGGGAGCTTTTGAGAAAACCCAGAAAATCAAACATGTTAAATCACACATCGTTTCAGTCTGTTTGAGCTGCTATAACAAAATGCCATGGGTCGGTTAGTTTATAAAGAACTGAAGTTTATTGCTCACAGTTCTGGAGTCTGGCAAGTCCGGGATCAAGTCACGTGCAGATTCAGTTTCCAGTAGGGGCATGTTTGGTGGTTCACAGATAACACCTTCTGCTGTCTTTCCTCACATAGCAGAAGCAAGGGGCTATGGGGTGCTCTGGAGTTGCTTTCATAAGGAATCTAATCTCTTTCATGAAGGCTTTGTGCTCATAACCAAATCAACTCCTAAAGACCCCTTGTGCAAATATCACTTCACTGGTGATTCAGTTTTAACATGAGTTTGGTGGGAGGGGACAAAACATTCCATCTCTAGCACATACAAGCTCAGACATTCTTTTCATCTGCAAATACTATACTGAGATTACTATTTTTTCTTTTTTTGGTCCTCTAAAAACATCTGAGGGAGCTATACAGGAGCTGATTCTCTCGTGCTGCAATGGCTTTACAAATCTATTTCTATGTTTGAGCTCTGGTCCTAGACTTTTTTAATTTGAAGAAAAAAAATGTATTGAAGGCCTGAAAAGCAATTCCTCAAAGATCGATCTTTCCAGAACACTGTAGCTACAAAACACCCTGTGTCTATCACATTAAAAGGTACGTTAGACACAAATACAAAAACCACGAAACAGGCCACCATTCTTCAACGATCTGAGCAAAGATGAAATGCCTAAAGAAAAACAGGGATGATGTGCAAAGAATGACTCGTTAAGCACCAAGAAAAAATGGAGCACCAATGGATGAGTGTATTCAGTTATATACACTGAATAGGACCCTGGGCGCTAGGGATCAGAGCATTTTGCCACATGGCATGAACACCTGTTGTAATAGTGTGCAGTGTGAAAGGAAGAGAACTACCAGCAAAAGAAGTTTTGTCAACTAGACAATAAAACGCTCTACATGTCACCTTGCTGTCCATCTTCAAATACTCCGATAGCAACTTTGAAATGAACAAAGTAAGGAAAGACAAAAAACACCCGTAACCCCTTTTATTTTCTCTATTTAAACAGAAAGCCAACATCAATTCTGCTATACAATGACATCTTCAAAGTACTTCATCTGCACAAGGGAAGGAGTAAGAAAAAAATGCAGAGATCTGAATTGCTACGAGATCAGTAAGTGACAGTACCTCTCCCACAGTGCTCTGGGGCAAGTCCTTAATGTGGCCAGCAGCAAGAACACCAGAGACTCGTCTGCCAATGGAGAAAGGGGCCCCAGTCTGATTAAGAGAGAGGTTCTATATTTACATATGATGGCCCATTCCTTCAGAATTGGAATAGCATAACAGAAGAGCAAGCTCAAACTTTACACACCCAAGTTGAAAAGATGGTAAACATGAAATCAAAGCAAAGACATTACAAAAAGTAAAATAGTAATAAAAAAAAACCTTTTGAATATAGTGTAAAAAAGAAGCTAATAGGTTAGAGAAGATCAGGAATCTACAAGGGAACATAGAATTTTACAATAGTAAAATTATGTATAATGCAAAATTATTTTACAATAGTAAAATTCTCTCACAAGCATTTTACAATAGTAAAATTACGTATAATGAAATATTAAAGTAAGTCTATACCTATGATAATAATCAAGGATGGGATAAAAATCAAACCCAATAATCTTTAAAAGGAAGGAATAATAATCACAGCAGAGACCTAATAAAAATATGACGTGCTTAACAAAATAATTTGTTTGCCCATGAAAGGAAACAGAATTTCAGAGGAAGGACTCTGTCCAAAAAAATGATAGAGTTAATTCGAAGCTGGAAAGAGTCAGGCAGCCCCTGTTATCGGAATGGTAATAACTAATATTTACGGGGCATGTTCTCTGCAACAGGCTCAGGCAAGACACTTTCCATGCCTTAGATCATTTAATCTTCAGGATCACTTTTGAGGTAGCTGCAAATCTTTTCCCTCTTTAAAGGTGAAGAACCTCGTGATGCAGTTATGAATTCTCATAAGAATGCTGTGTATAACCCGCCGCACAGCCACCGTGGCCTGTCACAGTAACTATGGCTCCAGAGTGGCACAGTTAGGCGGATTTGGCTCAGGTCCCGCACACTGTCCTCCGTGTTTGGAGGACTGGCCGGGTGATGGCTGCTCCCTGAGGGCCTCCGTTAGATCTGAGGTGACTCGGATGGAGCGCACATGTCTCATCCTGCAGCAGGCTGGTTTGACATGTCCTCCTGGGAAAGAGACCGAAAGAAAGATTGCGAGTAGGAATAGCAGGTGCTTTCTGCAGCGTCCATTTGCATCTCGTTGATCACAGTGAGGCATGGTGCCAGGCCCAGAGCCAGCGTGGGCATGCATGACAAAGGAACCTTCCAAAGGGTCTGGATACAGTGGCCTCGTGACAACCCACTCCCCATGCTGCAGATGAGCTCAATTGGGTCACTTGCCAAGGGCCGTCAATTTGGAAGTGGCAGAGCCCAGATTCAAACTTGAGTTGCTTGACTCCAGCTCTTTTCTGTTGAAAGCTGCACTAGCCAGAACCCTTCATGTGGAGAATGGTGAGCGCCTGCAGGTCAGGGGATAGGCAGCATGTCTAAGAAAGTGTTTGATTGGCTATCTGAACCAGACCACTTTCCCTTCCCAGATGGCTTCCTCAATTCTTTTTTCTTTTTTGCTCTTTTCATTTCTTGCCTTTTCTTTTTCTCCCTCTTCTTCTTCTTCTTATTTCTCTTCCTCTTCTTTCTCTTCTTATTCTTCCCCTTCTTGTTCGCCTTCACCTTCGCTGCCGCCTCCTCCTCTTCCTCCTCCTCCTCCTCCTTCTTCTTCTACTCCTCCTTCTTCTTCTCCTTCTCCTTCTTCTTCTTTTTCTTCTTTCTTCTTCTTCTTTTTGCAGTACTTGGAGTTGAACTCAGGGCCCCATGCTTGCATGCTTTGCAAGTGCTCTGCCACTGAGCTGCACCCTCAGCCCGTTTTTTTACTTTTTGAGACAGGGTCTCGCTAAATGACGCAGACTGCCCTGGTCTCAAACTTGCAATCCTCCTTCTCCGCTTCCCAAGTCAGTGTGATTACGGGCATGCACCACCGCGCCTGTCTTTTTTTTTTTTTTAACATATTGATTATTCATAGGGTTTTCAATGGTGAATCCAATAGTGGAAAAGCACTGACATAGTGCCAGGAAGTGCTTCATTCTGTTGTACATAGGGTTGCTATGAGTTGGACCCAACTCCACAGCACCTAACAACAAAAAACATTGATGGCTAAGCCCAGGGCCTTGTGCATACTAGACAAGGGCAACTCTAGCCCCTTTTTCTTACTTTTGCTTTTGAGGCAGGGTCTCGCTAAGTTGCACGCACTGCCTCTGCCTCAGCCTCCCAAGTCCGTGGGCTAAGAATTGTCTGCCTTGGCATCTGGCTGGCTTCCCCACTTCTAGGAATAAAGTTACTAATGTTTGCCTCGCCACAGCTCAGGGTACGTCATGAGGACCAAGGAGGATAAAGTGAGGGGTTTCGCAAACTGTGAATCGATGCACACACCCCGTTGTGATTGCTGCCTCATTAATCTCCTACTTGGGTCTGGGAAGAGCTGTGCGGGGTCCCCCTTCCCACAAGGCTGTGCAGCTGGGCGGTAAGACTAGTATCATTCCACCTTTAGCTCCGCCCCCCTCCCGCACACCCTCTGCTCCTTCGCGTGCGTGCTGATGGTTTCTCTTTAAAAAGCAAAACCATCTGTCCTGACCCTGGCCATCTTTCACGGCGCTTGCTGCTCCGTGCTCCCCTGGGGTGCTCCTTTCTGCAGCATGGCAAGGACTGGGGCCCCAACGCACACGTCACTGCCAATTAACACCTGCTCACCTCTCCTGCAGGGCTGGGCTTTAGCTCAGTTGGTAGAGCGCTGCTCTGCAGTCTCTGAGGCCCCAAGATCGATTCCCAGCACCGCAAAATGGGAGAAGGACCTGGCAACCCACTCCCAAGGCAATCCCCAAACAGTCAGCCATTGAAAACCCTATGTGGGTCTCTGTGAGTCGGCCTGGACTCGACGGCACCTAACAACAACAACCTCTCCCACAACTGATTTTCCCCTTTCTCCTCCTGAACTCACACAGGGCAGGGTTTCTTCTCTACGTTTTCCTGAGCCCTGTGCAAACATCCGGCTACAGGACACAGAGCCTCTGAACCTAGCTGCAAGCTTGCAGCCATTGGAGTGACCGAGCACTTTAAGTTATCAGTGGCATGCTCAGCACCCCAGGGAGGCACACTGGCAAATCTGTTTCCCCTAAAGCTACACTGTTTAGAAACTGTCTTTGACCGAATCCAAACCAGGAATCAAGCCTCCTTCCTGCAAAAGAGAAATGGTTGTGGGTGGCCAGCCACCTGTCCCATTGCTACCACTAAAAGTCTTCCGCCCCTGGAAACTCCTTGCTCCTTCACAGAGGGCATAGTCAGTCGGTCACCCTAGAAGTGGAGCAGTCAGCCCCCAGATTCTGCACCAGCCAGCTGCCCCTCTCTCTGTCACCTACTCCAGTCACAAGGAAGAATTTCCCCTTATCTGCCTGCAGCCATAACCCTGTGGCATCCGATCCCATCAGATCTAAGAAGCTAAGCAGGGTCGGGCCTGGTTAGTACCTGGATGGGAGACCGCCTGGGAACTCCAGGTGCTGTAGGCTTGGGAGAAGGACCTGGCAACTCCCTCCCCCAAATCCATCCACCATTGAAAACACTACGAACAGCAGAGAAGCACTGACAATAGTGTTTCGCCTGTTGTACACAGGGTCGCTATGAGTCGGATACCAACTTGACGGCACCTAACAACAACAACAACAACATCTGTTTACTTGTATGAAGCCTTTTCATAGAAGTGTTAAGGAAAAAGAAAAAAAAAATCCCTCGGTGCTTTATTTTAGCTCTTTCACAAAACATTCAGGCCCCGGGAAGCTGTGGCTGGCCTGGAAGAGTTCACACCAAAGGCCAGCCGGGCAGGGTGGGGCCGCCAGCCCGCCCCCAGCCGCCCTGGGCTCCTGCTGCACATTCCGCGTTCACCCATCTCCCTACATTGTCGGCTGGTTTTCATGTTTGCGGTTCCCCCGGAACAATCAGGCGAGAATGTTTGTCATCCACAGAGTACAGCTGCGAGAAGGGTGTGGGCGTGATAATTGGATGACACCAGGCAAGGGGAGCAGGAGAAGAGCTGGCGGGGAGCGGGCACTCTGGCACCTTCTGGAGAGCAGCCAGCAGCCCACGGAAGATGAGCCTCCTGCCATGCGCTGCTACGGGGCACCCTGTCCTGGCTGCGGCCGCTTGCGCTCCATCCTCGGATGCCTACCAGGTGGCAGCGACCAGGCTCCCGCTGCCCTGTGCTCCCAGGCCCTGAGACCCCAGCTAGCCAGGAGATGATTCCCACCTCCTTAGGCATGAGGTAGCCAGAGGGGAAGCTGCACTTCTGTTTCCAAACGGGCCACCGAGCTAGAAAAGGCCAGTTGCCTTTAACCCCGAGAAATGGCCCCTTTGACAGTGAGGCTTTGATTCCGTGAGGGTCTGGGCGCTCCCTGCGACAGGCAGCTGTCAAACGGGGCCTCTGGCAGAAAGGCGGCAGGAACATGGATCGCCATGAAAGAAACGCTCCAAATGTTTGATCCTGTTATCTCTGTGCTTCCCACTCTCAGATTCCTCGCAGACAATGGGGGGGCTTGGGGGAGTCCGCACACAAAGACCCATTTATTCCCGCTGATCTTGCCGGAGTCGGCTCCTCCTTTGAGTCGCTTCTCAAGGAAAAGTCCCAAAGGTTTCAAAAACCAGCCCCCTCGTTTCAGACCTTTTTATATTGCATCTGAGACCATCGAAGCCAAGTTCAAAGTGCAGAGGTAACATCTCTGCGTTTGTGCGCATCTCCTGTAAGAGGTGTGTGTGTGCGCCCGCACCCGCGCACGTATGATGGGTTTTTCTTCACAAAAACCTCACATGTATTATGGGTTATTCTTTATAAAAACCCATGAAGGATGCTGAAAGTTCCCTCTACGCTGGTTTGTAGTGATGAACCGTCACACGCCAGTATTCTAGAGTGATAACGCAAACTCTAGAAATAGCCTTAGTGCAGGGCAGAGGGCAATTGAGACAAGTACCACAGAGTTTGGAAGAAGGGAGCCATGGTAGCAAAGAGAGAAGAAGAAAGGGGAAGAATTTGGCCTGAGCACTTTCTGCTGGCTTATTCTTTCAGAAGAAGACAGAACATTCTCCCAGCAGGAGAGGGGCGGTATTTGCCCCCTTACAAGGTCTCACTGATGTTTCTGCTTTGATGGGGGAGGCAGAAGCTGTGGAGTCCTAGGGCTCCTGAGTCCTTCAGTGGCTTCAGTGAGTAGGAAGGATGGGGCTCCATATAGCTCAGAGAAGACTCAGGAGCTCCTCAGAGAATGCAGCTGGCAGCAGGCGTAAAATATGGACCCAAACGACGCCATCTCCTCTATGCCCGAATGCGTATTTTTATCTCTAGACCAAGGGGTTTTAAGCTTGACACTGCTGACATTGGGGACTTTATCCGTCAGAGCCTGATGGAGTCTGCTCAGGATGCCACAGCAAAAGGCCACAGCCTGGGTGCTTAAACTACAAAGTTCCTTTTCACGGTTCTGGAAATCCAAGAGCAAAGTGCCAGCAGACTCGGAGTTTCATAAGGACCCGCTTCCTGGTTTGCAGATGGCTTCTTCTCAAGATAGCATCACGTGGCAGAGGGTAGAGAGAATGCAAGCAAGTTCTTGTGCCTCTCCTTGATGGCACTGATCCTGTTCTTGATGGATCCACCCACGTGCCTCATCACCTCCCAAAGCTCCACCTCCAATACCATCACATTGGAGAGTGAGACTTCCACACAAGACTATTTTGAGGGGACACATTCAGTCCATAGCAGGGTCCTCCAGAGAAGCAGAATACATATAGAGATAGAGATAGAGATAGAGATAGAGATATATAATTTATATATATCTATATATAGATATATAATTTATATATATAGATTATATATAATTTATATATATACACTTAAAGTCATTCAGTTAGCCTGGCGTGGTGGCGCACGCCTGTAATCCCAGCGGCTCGGGAGGCGGAGGCAGGAGGATCGCAAGTTCGAGACCAGAGGCAGTCTGGCTACTTTAGCAAGACCCTGTCTCAAAAAGTAAAAAAATGGATTGAGGGTGCAGCTCAGTGGTCCGGCACTTGCAAAATATGCAAGCGCAAAGCCCTGGGTTCAACTTCCAGTACTGTAAAAAAAAAAAAAAGAAAAAGTCATTCCATTGAAGATATTAACCAGGCCTACAAAATCCCTTCACAGCCACACCTACAGCTATGTTTGATCAAACAACTGCTTTCTGTAGCCTGGCCAAGTCAATGCACATGACTAGTCGTCTCAGCGACCTTCCTGATCATTCTTTTCTGAGGGAGGCTGGCCCTCCAAAGTGTAGGATGGTTAGGAGCATTCCTGTTGGCTCTCTGTTCCAGGTGTGACAAGCACAGATACCCCCAGTCTTGCCAAAAGTTGACTGGGTGTGGGGGAAACCGCTCCAGTTGAAATCCTTCCACTTTTTTAACCCCAGAGGTAGAAACATTGGGTTCACGTCTTACCCCTAAGACAGTTGTGCATTGTCCTCAAATTAATGTGGCGAAACCCAGTGGTAAAGCTTCTGTTGTCAGAATTTTATATTTTCCCTCAATGCTATTTTAACATCTGAAGGTTATGGAGTGAACTGATAGTCTCCTAGGCCCACAGGAAGCAAGATGTCTGCAGCCCACATAGGAACCATCTCAGAGACAGCAGTAAAATACCTAGGCCCTCTGGTGCTATCCTGAACGGTCTGGCTAGATGACAGTGACTTTTCTCCTGAGACTTGAAATTAGAAATGAAATAATAATATTGCCACAGGTGAGATTTGTCCTGGAAGACCTGTTAGAGATGGGCTTTTGAATCAAGAGAGAGTCGCTACACACAACCCTGGAAAAGTTTCATATCACCATTTTATTTGATAGTTCATTGAGCAGAATATTTTTACTTACCGAATACATAAAAATAGCTTTGAGCTTCATATAGATGAAGGCAATTTGACAAACTCACTTATCCTAAATTATAGATCTTAGTTTTTTCCTTTTTTAGTGCATTGCTATTAACAGATTTTGATATATATCCTCCTAATATATATATATATAAAAACCGTGTCCTGTGCTCTTCCACCATCTGGTGGGAAGTGATACATGGATAGCAAACTGCTATTTTAAGCACCGAATGCATTATCTATAACCAAGCATGATTATCTCCTGCATTGTTAATTTCCTGCTGTGCTTGTATAATTGCAGTGTTCTGTTAGGCATGCTATAGTATCTCTATAGTATCTTACAAGTAGCCCATGTACATTAAGAAGAAGAAGGAAGAAAGAAGGAGGAGGAGGAGGAGAAGGGAGAGGAGAAGGGGGATGAGGAGCAGGAGGTGAAGGAGGAGGAGGAG
>VMDO01040932.1:0-11570 GCA_007922755.1 Pedetes capensis | reverse complement strand
CTAGTCACTAAGCCAGTGTGTATTATGCAGTGTTAAGCATGATAGAGTTTTATATCTCAGATGATAATATGGCCTTGAATTTGCATAGTGTCTTGTTGTAAAAATCACAAAGCATTTTTGCATCCATCACAGCTACATGAGGTAGAGAGGTACAACTATTATATTCATTTTATAGATGAAAAAATGTGAAGTACAGAAAGGTTAAATTACTTGTTCTATGATATAAAACAAAGAAGCTAGTAAATAAGATGTAAATTCTAGCAGAATTTGTTTTCATGTTGTGGAAAAACAAAATTTATCATTAGAATTATTATCATATAAGTATTTAAAGTGTACCCTTCAGTACTAAGAAGACTGATGTTTACATATGTGACTGGAAATAGTAGTTTAGATGGTGAATGGTTTCTTATTTTGCCTGGCCATGAATCTACATATACTTTATTGGGTTTTATGCTGTATTTTATAGTACTATATCCTAGGTCAGTGAATTGCATGTGACTTAGATCTCAACAATTGAATATCCTAATGGGGAGAGGATGACCACTTGTAAGATAACTCAAGGCAATAGGAAAAACAATTAATTAACTACTGTGTTCTAGTCATTATGAAAAAGTAATAATAAGAAAATTAGTAGACAGATGACAAAAAGTATAAAGTACTTCTTAATCAATTTGAATAGGTAGATTTAGTCAAGATATTGGAGAGTCTTGCCTACCAAATCAGAGAACTGTATTTATACTCTATAAACAAATAGGTACAATAAGGTCTTTGATTAGAGGCATTAAATGGAAACAAAATCAATCAATCAAACAATCAATAAAAATAAATAAATAAAAGAGCTATGCACCTTGGCTATATATTTCATAAATAAATGCATGTAAGTAGGAAAAAATATGGAGGAATGAGTTAAGCTACTCTGGTAGCCTAGGAATGAGGACGGTATGACTTAAAGGAGATTAAAGGAAGAAACAGATATAAAGACAAGATTTACGGATATAAAAATAATTTTTTACTGCTTCCTGAAATTCTAAAATAAAAGTTCAGTGCCAGCTGGAGGGTCTATTAATGATTAATTATATTCATTATATAACAAGAACTAGGAAGATATTTTTAAAGTCTCTGAACCATAAATGTTAAGAAAAGCATGGAAGTCCTCAGGTGAAATGGTCTTTTTAAATATAAATGAATGTTGACTGCTACTCAGCCCCCAAAGAATTAGAAGTGCTGTCCTTTCAAAAACCTTATAGAATATAGAGGTGTAATCACGGAATACTCCTCTGCAGCCTAAAAAATCTCCACTCATTTCTTTTGTATGCGATCACATAAGAGAGACTGTTAAACACCACATTTTGAAAGAAACAAGTCCATGGCCTGTCAAGATATGAACAGTGCTTTTATACTTGGGTTCATTCCATACTCACAAATTAAATTACTTGACTGTTTAAGGTTAAGCTTTAGAGTTAGTAACTATTGTGAAACTATATCAAACTACTTTCATTGGCTTAAGAAAGCTGTGCTGAAAAGGCCTTGGTTTGTTCGAGACTACAAAATAAACCATATCCAAGACTCCCAAACTTCCAACTGAAAATTTTGGCAAGTCATTAAATTTTTCTTTGCTTCTTTTTATTTATTTCTTTGACTTTTTTCTTTCCCAGAGGCTTTGAAATGACTTGTGCATATTTAGATTTAATTTTTCAGTTTTTAAGTAGCTTCAGGAGAGATTAAAAAGATGATTTATGATGGCATTACTTTAGAAGTTACTGAGAATCAATGTAGTTGCTGTTGACAATGAAATTACATCCAAACGACAGGAGCATCATCTAAATCTGAAGCAACATTACTCTTTCCTAAAACCTTTAGGTTTACAGTCCACTCTGTTATCTACCTGTCATTTTGTCTGTCTTTGTGTCACTGCCATCAGAAAATCATGGAGTTCCTCTATCAGAAATGTGTCATTTAGTTACAACTTCAGTCATCTGCTTTAGTGTAGCAAAATATGCCAAAACTTAGTGGCTTGGAACTAAAACCAATTTGTGATTAAACATGATTCTATGAGTTGAAAAGGCAGTTCTTCAGCATCATGAGGTATCAGGAGAGATTAATTAGAGTAAAGCATTTTGAAGTGGAATCATTTAGGAGTCTGCCAGGTAGGCCTATACACCAAGGACCTTGGTTCTCCATGGGTGCCTTTCCACATGGCTACTACAGCTTTCTTATAGGATGACAAGTAATTTTCAAAGAGTGCTCAAATAAATTGTAGGAAACTCCAAATTCTTAAAATATAACTTAGAGATTCAACATAGACATTTCAGAGGCATTTCTATCACTCAAAACAGGCTAAAGAACTATCCCAGTTTCAAGGGAAGGGGAAACAAACTTCCCCTTTGATGAAAATGTGGCTTTGCCACATTATACAAGAACATATAAGTGGTAAATATTGTTCTAGGCATTTTAGGAATAAAATCTCAAGTAAATCCACTTAGTGTTAGCAGAATTTAATTTCAAATGGATCAGTTACAAATTAATTCAATCAGTGACGTGAATAAATTCTCAAGTAATTTTTAGGCAGCCAATAAGGCTTAAAAATATATGAGACATTTGAAAAAAACTTAGAATAAAAATATTTTGCATAAGTGGTATTTAATTATTAAGGGACTTATAACATCTTTGTATTCACACTTTATTAGTCCAAATTCTCCTAGCTAATAACTTGCCTGTGTGGATGTATGGGTGTGGTTGTGTATGAGTGTGGGGAGAGAGACAGTGACAGAAAGAGACAGAGACAGAGAGATTTAAAGAATTGGCTCATGAGATTATACAGGCTGGCAGGGTAGAGACTGTAAAGAGTTAATCTTGCAGTACTAGATTGCAGGTGGTCTGATGGCAGACTTTCTTCTTCCTGGGGGGAAGACAACCTCTTTTCATTTAAACTTTTAATTTATTGGATGAAGTTAACATATTTTATGAAAGGCAATCTGATTTATGCAAAATCCATAGTTTTAAACTTGAATCTCATGTAAAAAGTACCTCCATAGTAATACCCAGACTAGTTGGACACAGCAGCACATGCCTGTAATCCCAATGGCTCAGGAGGTGGGAGGCAGTAGGATAAGAAGTTCAAGGTGAAAGGCAGCCTGAATAATTTATCAAGACTCTGACTCAAAACAAAAAATTAGAAAAAAATGGCCTGGGGCTACAGCCCAGGGGGAGAGCACTCACAAATTATGTGTGAAGCCCTGGGTTCAACCCACAAGTACTTCAAATTTAAAAAAAAAATCCAGAGTATCTGGGTGCCCTGGTCTACCTAAGTTGATGTGTAAAATAAACCATCATCCCTCAGCCAAATTGTTTAATTGTCTAAAGGCTTGTCTAAGTACAAGCTTTTAAATATTAGATAAATCAACAAATAAATATATACATGGGAGATAAGCCAGACATTCTAAGATAAAGGGAACTTTAAAAAAATATCTATGATATCTTTAAAATCAGATGACTCAACCACAATTTGTTGGGTGAAAAGTTATTCAATGTTATAGCACTCAATGTGGGTGCAGGTGAATGTTTAATTCTAAGCTGATTCACTTTGGTAATAAAATGATATCACAATCTACAATGTTGGTTTTCCAATAACTACCTCCACCACTATCATGAGCACTGGGCATTCATATGTTCTTTTTATTAAAAATATCTGTAACAAACCATTTTGTTTAATGTTGTTGTTAGGCGCTTTCGAGTTGGGTCTGACTCATAGGGACCCTCATAGGGTTTTCAATGGCTGATTGTTAAAGGATTGCTTTGAGTCTCCAGAGAGTATAGAGTAGCACTCTACAAACTGAGCTAAACCCCAAACCTTCATTTACTATAGAGAGATTTAGTTATTTTCTGCTGCTAGAATGGTAACTAGGACACTAAAGATATATGTGTGTTAATTTAAGACATAATTTATTCTGACATAAATTATACATATATAATATTAACTTATCTGATACTTTTATATACTATAGAAAAATTAAATCTAATACATCAAATGTATTTTACATATTATACAAAATTTTTAAAACTACTGAAGTCACAAAGAAGAAAACAAAATCAACAAAATGCTTCTATGCAGTAGTATTGAAGGAAGCCTGTTGTGAAGTAGAAAAATAAAGTATAGGATCTACTTGAGAAATTGCTTGAGTCTTCACATCTGTGAAGAAAAGAGAAGTAGTCAGGATTGGGCAGAGAGAAAATTTGGGCTACAATATAATCCAAGCAAAGTGACAACTGAGATCATAGAGAATTCTGAAAATGAGATTACTCTTCAAAATTGATCTGTTTGAACAAAGTTATCAGGACTTTATGCCTTCTTGTTAATTACTGGATGAAAGATCCCCTGGGAAAGCAGTGGGACTGTGGGGAAGACAGCTCCTCTCAGTCTAATGAAATTCTCAAAGAGGAATGAAAGCTAAGGGCTGTCATTTGGCAGCATGTCCAGAGTTGAGGAATGGGGGCTTTATTCCCCAAGGAGGGACCTGAGCACTAGAGGTTCAGACGCTTACACTTTAAAGCTCTCAAATTCAGTTATTTGAATTTTCTGGGAGCAGTGCCTTCAGGATACTGATGGGCCTCAATTCTTAAGGTAAGCATGAGGATTATCAGTACAAACTATAGTCCTAACTACTTCAGCTAGTCATGAGTTTGCAACTGAGGCTCAATGTTTCCTTCCTTTCTAATGCATTCTAGCTTTGGTTCAAATTCAACAACTATCTCCATTGTTGTAAGTTACGTATGTGATATGTTGATCCAGATTCTCATTATTGAGGGAACTGAGACCTTGGCCATCAAAATCTTCTCAAGCCATGTTGCTGCACTTGTCCTTTTACTGTTAAAATTTTGCAAGAGAGTACCAAGAGGAAATCCTAGGTGTCCAACTTTCCTTTCTGTTCCCATTATGTGTCAACAGTCCTACCTACCTCTGATAATCAAAGTAAATGACAACCATTCAGATGGTGATTTATCTGTTAATCTCTTGGCATAGGCACTTGAAGTAACCTGGAAGAACCAGTATCTTAAAGTTTAATTGTAATTTTATTATGTCCTCTGCTATAAAACATTCTCTGTCTCAGTATATCTAGAGAAATTTAGCCCAAGGTTGTAAAGACTGTACTCACAATTCTACTAGGGAGTTACGGAGAGTATTGCTAAATGAGCCTGCTCTTGATTTCATGCCTTAATCTCGAAAAAAGTACTGCACTTACCAAGGACACAGCATCATAAAATAATGGCTGTTTTAAAGTATACAGTGTGTACTAGAAGATAAAGTCCCACCTTCACAGGGTATATTTTCTCCAAGCTAGTACCTCATCAACAGAATATGCCTTCAACAGAAGATTTTGCTGCTCTTAGGAAGCAAGAAACTTCTGGGTTTTGCTAAATGTGGGAACATCAGTGTATCTCATGATGGTGGGCCTACTGCCACATCTTCTTTGGTTAAAGTGTGTCTCTTGGTCTAATGTGGTGTTATGGGAAATTGAATATTGGTGAATCAAAAATTCTGTGTCTTTGGATAATGGTGCTGCCTGAGGCTCTATGGGCAGTAGAACAAACCTATATCCATGGATACATATATCCATGTGTACATATATATTCCAGTAAAAATAAGCAGTCTTTTTTGAGGGGTAGAAATATTTTAATGTCATTAATTTTACAAGTGATTTGTTGGTCTCATTAAGCAGAGGCACTGTACCAGAGGTAGAATTATACCAGGGATACAATTTTCATTGCTCCTCTTAACAGGTTAGATAGTTCAAGTTGTTTTTTGTTGTTAGGTGCCATCGAGTTGATGTCTCACTCATAGCAACCCTATGTATAAAAAGCGAAACACTATTATCAGTGCTTCTTTGCTATTCGTAGGGTTTTCAATGGCTTATTGTTTTTTAGGAGTGTCTTTTCGGGCCTTTTCCCTACAGATATTTCAAGTGGTAGTAGTTAAATCAGATTTTATGAGTAGGAATCCATACTGTTGGGCCTATGCATGGCCTACATTTCTTCTGCCATGACCACTCCATTTGTGTACCTATTATATCAGTATTGGAACGGCTAATGATAATGACTGGAAAATATTAACTTGCCATGTCATTCTTTCTACCCAACTGCTTAGTCCCTCTTCCATGGTAGAAATTCTCTAGTGGGCAATATTAAATATTCACTCCCATAGTTCCAACTACATGACTCTAGTCCATAGCCTCTGACATACCAATTTTTTCCTTTTGAATTCTAGATAAACTCCTAAGGCAGAAACACACACACACACACACGCATGCACGCACGCATGCACGCGCGCGCACACACACACACACACGCCCACAACACACCCCAGAGGCTAAGGTGAGGGGCCACATTTTTCTTCTTAAAAAAATAGATAACAAAATGAACTACACATGTGTCCCCTTACTACTCTCTTACAAGCCCACTTTAATGTGGCTGTGACTCAGGTATAATACATTTATGGTTTATTCCTCATTAAATTTGGTCAATTTTTAAACACAGTTAGATTGTTTTTCTTCCTCTATCAACAATACTTAAGCAACATGGATATACCCACATTTCTTCTTTGTTTTGGCATTTCCACATATGCATTTAGATGTACATTATTCATATAGGTGCCCCCTTACCCTCTTGATATACCCACATTTCTAAGGTGAGGGAAAGGTACAGGTGAAATAGTGATGGATGACATGGAAGTCTGGGCAAGTTTATTTGTGCTCTCTGGCCCTTGTTGTGCCCAACCCTGTCTATTATATCATTTCCATCTTACTATGAACTGCTGCTATGCTCATTCCGACTCATGACTTGATAGGTCTGATAGAATCAAGCTTATTATGAGAAGATATAGCCATATATTTACTTGATGTCTCATGATCAGGTACTCTAATTGTATTTGCCCCTAGTGGTCTGCTAGGAGATATTTATGAATAAATATTTCTGATCTTCCAATGATATGGTGTTACTATAGAAACCTAGAAGTCTGCATTATAATTCTCCTTTTGAGGGTTAGGTTTAAAATACAAAAGTCATCTTTTCCCATAACAGACACATCTAACACCATCAGGTATGCTGCAGAATATAAATGAAACACGTGAGCTGCTTGTACTGCAGTCTGAACCTGTTGCAGAACTATTCCTCCTCTACAGTCATAAAGATGGCAACATTTCATGTTTAGAGGTCAAGGTAGTTTTCCAAGGAGTTGAATGTATTATCTCCAAAATCTGAAGACATATAGTAGGTATTGTGAATCCTTTTCAGTGGTGTGAGGTGACTTGTCCTTTACTTTGGAGGGAATGGTGCAACACTCCTCCAACTTCTTGGCCTGAAAAAACTTCACTAATTTCGTGTATCTTTGAAGAATTTCCCTCTCACTTTAAAGATCCATATCAGTGATGTGTACTGATAAATATTTACCAGCTAGATCTCCAGGACAGGATAGAAGCTGATTTGTAGTAATTGCAATATTTCATGGTACAACGAGTCCTATTACAGTTGTTTTCAACTACTAACATGATGTCACTGGCGGTGAAACAGAGGGGAGACAGCATTTGCAGCATAAATGTAAAATAGAATAGAATTAAACAAAATAAAAAATGTACATAACATTAAAACAGAAAAAATTAAGTGATGATGAGTTTTGAGTGTTTATTAAATTACTTTTCAATAAATTTATGTAACCTAATTTTGCTATCCACTCTGTCCAGTTATAGGTTTATAAGATTACTGAAAACTTTATAACTGACTTTCAGGAACTTGTTTAATCACTGCTTCTATTGTGTTTACAACTTCTTATTCATCTGGTCTGATTGGCAAGATGTTAATGTACTGTTGTTTTTGTTGTTGTTAGGTGCCGTCGAGTCGAGTCCAACTCATAGAGACCCTATGGACAGCAGATCGAAACACTTCCCGATTCTATGCCAGGCAAACGATCTTATTTATGCTTAAGCCCATTGTTGCAGACACCGTGTCAATCCATCTGGTGGAGGGTTTTCCTCTTTTGCGTTGACCTGCCACTCTCCCAAATATGATGTCCTCCTCCAGGGTTTGATCTCTCCTGACTACATGTCCGAAATATGTAAGATGCAATCTGGCCATTCTTGCTTCCGAGGAGCACTCTGGTGGCACTTCTTCTAGGACAGATTTGTTGGTTCTTTTCGCAGTCCATGGTATATTCAATAGACGTCTCCAGCACCACAATTCAAAAGCATCAATTCTTTTTCGGTCTCTCATGTTCAATGTCCAGCTTTCACAACCATATGATGTGACTGAAAATACCATGGCATGAGCCACACGCACCTTTGTCTTCAATGTGACATCTTTGCTTGTCAATACTCTAAAGAGATCTTTTGCCACAGCTTTTCCTAGAGCAATGCGTCTTTTGATTTCTTGACTCCTGCTTCCACAGGTGTTGATTATAGAGCCAAGCAAAGCAAAATCTTGGACAACCTCAATCTTTTCTCCATTTATTGTGAAGTTGTGTGCTGACCCAGTTGTAAGGATTTTTGTTTTGTTGATGTTTAATCACAACCCATATTGAAGGCTATGGTCTTTGATCTTCATCAGTAAATGTTTTAAATCCTCTTCACTTTCAGCAAGCAGAGTTGTGTCATCTGCATGACGCAGGTTGTTAATGAGTCTTCCTCCAATCTTGATGCTGCGTTCTTTAGCATAATGTCCACCTTCTCGGATAATTTGCTTAGCGTATAAACTGAAGAGATAGGGTGAAAGTATTCAGCCCTGATGCACACCTTTCTCAGCTTTAAACCACTCAGTGTTTCCTTGTTTTATACGAACAACTGCCTCCTGGTTCACGTACAGGTTTCTCATGAGGACAATTAGGTGTTCTGGTATTCCCATTTTCCGAAGTATTATCCAAAATTTGTTATGATCCACACAATGAAATGCCTTTGCATAGTCAATAAAACATAGATAGACATCTTCCTGATATTCTCTGCTTTCAGCTAATATCCACCTGACATCTGTAATGATGTCCCTGGTTCCCCGCCCTCTTCTGAATTCCGCTTGATTTTCTGGTAATTCCCTGTCTATATAGTGCTGCAGTCCCTTCTGAATGATTTTTAGTAGAATTTTGCCTGTGTGTGATATTAGTGATATTGTCTGATGCCTTGCACATTCAGTTGGATCCCCTTTTTGGGAATAGGCACAAATATGGATCTCTTCCAGTCAGTTGGCCAAGTAGCTGTTTTCCAAATATGTTGGCATAAACATATTGACACCTGCAGTGCTGCATCTGTTGTTGATACATCTCTACTTATATCCCATCAATTCCTGGAGCCTTGTGGTTCGCCAGTTCTTTCAAGGCAGCTTCCAGTTCGTCCTTCAACACCATTGGTTCCTCTTCATATGCAACCTCTTGGAATCATTGGTAATCCACCAATTCTTTCTTGTACAATGCCTTTGTGTATTCTTCCCATCTTCTTTTAATGTTTCCTGCATCATTTAATATTTTCCCTGTAGAAACTTTCACTACTGCCACTCGAGGCTTGAATTTTTTCTTCACTTCCTTAAGCTTGAGAAACACAGAGCATGTTCTTCCCTTTTGGATTTCTGCCTCCAGCTCCTTGCACATGTCATTATAATATTTGTTTTTGTCTTCTCGAGCTGCCTTCTGAAATCTTCTGTTTACTGCCTTAACTTCAGCATGTCTTCCTTTTACTTTAGCTACTTGATGTTCAAGGGCAATGTCCAGTGTCTCTTTTGACATGTAATTTGGTCTTTTCTTTTTTTTCTTGACTTTTTGAGAACTTTTTCCTTCCTTCTTGAAAGGTATCTTCTATGTCATGCCACAACTCTTCTGGTCCCCTATCATTTGTGTCTAGTGCATTAAACCTATTTTTGCAGTGGTCTCTGAACTCAGGTGGGATACACTCAAGGTCATACCCTGGCTCTTGTATACTTGCTCTAATTTTCTTCAGCTTCAGTTTGAACTTGCATATGAGAAGTTGATGCTCTGATCCACAGTCAGCACCCGGTCTTGTTTTGACATTTTGTACAGAGCTTTTCCATCGTCTCTTTCCGCATATATAATCAATTTGATTCCTGTATATTCCATCTGGTGAAGTCCATGTGTACAGTCTCTATTTATGATGTTGAAAAAATGTATTTGCAGTGAAAAGGTCTGACAAAATTCTATGATGCGATCTCCAGCTTCGTTTTTGTCACCAAGACCACATTTTCCAACTACTGAGCCTTCTTCTTTGTTTCCAACCTTTGCATTCCATTCTCCAGTGATTATCAGTATGTCTTGATTGCATGTTTGATCTATTTCAGATTGCAGAAGCTGATAGAATTCTTCCCTTTCTTCATTTGTGGCCTTATGGTGGGTGCATAAATTTGAATGATAGTCATATTAACTGGCCTTCCTTGTAGGTGTATGGATATTATTCTATCACTGACAACATTGTATTTCAGGACAGATCTTGAAATGTCTTTTTTGATGATAAATGCAACCCCATTTCTCTTTAGTTTATCATTCCCAGCATAGTAGACCTTATGATTGTCTGACTCAAAATGGCTTATGCCAGTCCATTTTAGTTCACTGGTGCCCAGAATGTCAATGTTTATGTGCTCCATTTCTCTTTTAACAATTTCTAATTTTCCTAGATTCATGCTATGTACATTCCATGTTCCAATTATTAACAGATGTTTACAGTTGTTTCTCCTCATTTTGAGTTGTGCCACATCAGCGAGTTGAGCACCCTGAGGCTTTACTCCATTTCTGTCATCACAGTAGACTCTACTTTGAGGAGGCAACTCTTCCCCAGTAGTCTTTTGAGGGCCTTCCAACCTGGGGGGCTCATTTTCTGGCATTATATCTGACAGTGTTTCTTTGCTCTTCATAGTGTTTTCAATGGCTAGTTGTTTCGGGAGTGGCTCGCCAGGTCCTACTCCCTAGTCTTTCTTAGTCTGGAAGCTCAGCTGAAAACCTGTCTACCATGGCTAACCTTGCTCATGTCCGTGGTTATAGCGGCAGAGCTCTCAGCCTCATCGCAATACACAAGCTCCCACAGTGCGGCAAACTGACAGACATGTGGGGGGTTAATGTACTAGCATTCCCTTATTTTCCAATCATGGTCCTAGTCTTTGCTTCAGTAGAATTTTTTCTATTAAAAGGTCAACCTTCATTTATTATCTTGAAATCTTGTAACTAAGTTTTATACTTGATCCTTAGCAATTTATGTCCTCCAGCTTCAGGAGGTGATGGTCTCCCTATACATCACCAAATATGTATTCTGGCCTCCATAGTTAATTTTAAATTGTTTATAAATTACTATTAATCTTTCAACATTTTTTCTTTTGTTGTGATAAAGTAGGTACAATATAAAATTTACCACATTAACCATTGTTAAGTGAACAATCAATGACTTTATATACATTCACATTATTGTATCACAGCAACCAATATCCATTTCACAACATTTTCATCTGCCTATACTGAAACTGTACACCCCATTTTGTCCTTCCCCATCCCTAGCAACCACTATTCTACTTTCTGTCTTTATGAATTTGGAAATTTTATT
>VMDO01040931.1:0-11570 GCA_007922755.1 Pedetes capensis | reverse complement strand
TATAGTAAAAGATAGAGAAGACTTGGATGGGAAACTTAGATAGGAAGGGGGGAGGGGGGAAACATAGAGGAGGGTAAGGGGTAACCTATATGAATAATGCTTATCAAATTGCATATATGAAAATTGTCACAACGAAAAGCATGTCAAAATGAATCACATTATGATGTACATTAAAAATTTCTAATAAAAAAAAAAGAAGGCTCCAAAATATATACTCATAAATACTCACATTCTGTCTTTGTAGCAGGTGACATTTTAAATTATAAAGTCAAAAAGGAATTATTGAATACATGGTTTAGAGACAACTATTAGGAAAAAAATTCTGAATCCCCACCCATACCTCACCACTCCAAAAGAAATTGCAAATGTGTCAAAGATTTGAACATACAAAAGTGAAATCCAAACATTCTGAAAGAGAAAGGTGAATTTGTTGATTATTGTGAATGTTGTTGTTGTTGTTGTTGTTAGGTGCCCACAAGTCAGTATCCCACTCATAGTGACCCTGTGTACAACAATAGCTAAGCACTATTGTCAGTGCTTCTTTGCTGTTCACAGGGTTTTCAATGGTGGATTGATTTTTTGGGAGTGGGTTGCCGGGTCTTCTCCCAAGCCTACAGCACCTGGAGTTCCCAGGTTGTCTCCCATGCAAGTACTAACCAGGCCCAACCCTGCTTAGCCTCTGAGATCTGACAGGATCGGTTGCCACAGGGCTACAGCTACAGGCTATTGTGAATAGGAAATACCTTTTTCACAGGATATGTGTATAGAAGCTTGATGAGAAATGTTGATGTTCTGTGTCTGGCTAGAAAGCATCAGAGAGGGAAAAAAAATCACAAGTGAGGAAATAATAAGCAATAAATTAAAGAAAATATTTGTAGCCCAAGTGGCAAAGAGCTTATGTGCTTCATTAAGCAACAAATTTTACAAAGAGTTCTCATCAATCAGTAAGAAAAATGTTTATAATCTCCATTGAAAAATGAGTTCACATAAATCTAAATGAAATTGGTCAATACATATATCAAAAGGAAGCTTGCTCAATTTCTTTAGAATTAAAGAAATGCAAATTTGAAAAAGCAGAGATGAAATTTTCCCCCAAAGTGAGGCAGATCAGAGAGACCCACCTCTCCTTGGGATGCTAGGTGTGCAGTATTGTTAATACACCATTAAAAGCAATATTAGTATTAATGACGTTCTTTATTCTTCCTGAAAGTGCTCCTTCTGCCGGTTATTTTCCTACAGGGAAGCACACACCTTGGGGGGTGGTCAATCTGACTTCCTAAATGGTGGCTGTTAGATTCTCCCTTGCTACCCCTGGCTACCTTGAGTAAAGAACGCTCAGTCAAGCAGCCAGCTGAACCACACTTATACCAGCACCAGTGGTTTTGAACCCTTTATAATTGCCTTAAGGAAGCCATGTGACAACTGCTGCTGCAGCACAACTGCAGGTCCTGAGGGTGCAGCCCCAGTCATGACTGTTTCAGTTTGCAGTTTGCACTGGGCTTTTTGCTATCTTAAGCCTCAAGGGACTCTAGATGACCCTGTGACCAATCTAGGCCACAGGGGAAGCCCTTCTTTGGTGCTCTTGAAATTGGACTGCTGTGATTGGGCAAATGAGACTACTGTAACTGGGAAAAAGGGACTATGCTGTGATTGGTGCAAACAGAAACCTTCATTTGCATGAAAGTCTTTGTGATTGGTGTAGAGACAATGGAGCAGCAGTGGCAGAGATCCCAGCAGCAGAAGTAGCAGAAGTAGGAGTAGCAGAAGGGCCATAATTGCTGCCTCTGGAATGGCAGCAACAATGACAGTGACCATAACAATAAGAGGCGGCTGAACAACTCTAGAGAGCCACCAGGGCAGGAAGAAGAGGGGCAGCAGAATAGAGAGAAGAGGCTATAAAGAGCCGAAAGGAGAAACTTTAGGCCCTGGTCACTGGAATGGTTCCAAAGAACTGTTAAGTCTTTAGGACCAAAGCTCTCAGACACCTTAGGCCCAAGAGCTATAACACTGGCCACTGGCCAGGGCTGAGGAATCCTGATACCCAGTCCTGCCCAGAAGCTGCAACACCAGCTGCTGTTGAGGGCTGAGGAATCTCAACTTCCTCAGCCTATATAAGAGCTTTAGCACTTGGGGGCTTAGGAGTCCCCACTTCTTGGGCCTACACATGAGACATAACACTTCAAGGGCTGAGGAATCTCCACTTCCTCGTCCTAGTTAGGAGCTGTAACACAAGAAGTCACCACCTGCTGCTGTTCCTATCTGATCTCACGGCCTGCTGCTGTCAAATGTTCGAAGATACAGAGGCTGCCAAAGACCAGGACATGAAGAGCTTCTTCTTGCCCACCCACAATTTCTATCCAGGTAGAGCAAGGAACTCAAACCAGCTGACTGGTGACAAAATTAGCAAAAATGTCTCCACTCAGGCCATGCTGCTTATGTCCAGGAGTTAGAGAAATGAGAAGGATAGGGGAGAAGGGGAGAGAGAAGGGAGAGGGAGGCTTTGGTGTCCTTCCATTAAGAGTGGGCACCTTGTTGGCAGGACCAGGGTCACTTTGTCCACCACTGGTTGTCCCACACTGGGTCTGGCCATTGCTGCCCCATTCCCAGAAAGTGTTTGCCAAATGCCTGGAAAACAAGGTAGGAGGGAGTGGGGTGTGATTTTTGTGGCTTTTGCTGAGGCTTGGCACGTGTCTTTCACCTCATAAGAATAGGTGTCTGGTTGAGGAGCAGAGCTGGCTCTGAGGCTTTTGGGACATCTAAGGATGTCTCAGGCCTTCCAGAATCCCACCTTCTGTGTGAGACAGTGGCTTCTCTCCTGTCTCAGCAAAAGGATTTTTTCTTCCCAGGAGGGACCAAGCCCTCTGCTTTCTCCTTACTCCCCAGCTCACCCACACCAAGAACCTCTTCTTTCCCTGGCCAGGTCACCTTCTGGCTGCAGGAAGAAAAAGCCTCTATTTGTCTATTTGCTGGAAATTGGAGGATGGCTTGGTTGACACCAAGACATGGACAAGCAAGAAGAAGCGTTCGAGTGGGACAATTTACCTGAAAGGGGATCTCAGGAGGTGCAGTAGGAGCAGGGCTAGGGAGAGATGGGAAGAAAGGAGGCAGACCAGCACCTTGAGCCACTGGGGCTCAGCCATGGGCCATCTGGGGAATAGGGTGTCACCCTAGCTGAGGAGCTGGGAAATGGCTATTCATTCTCCAGCACCCATTAACAATTAGCAATGGAGGTTTGACCCCAGGATGCCTGGCAGCAACAGGAAGCCTGGCTGAGGTGGGGCTGTGAGTGTCTGGGGGTGTGAGTGGTCACCCACAGTGCCAGCTCAGGCAGGGAGCCCAGGACCACCATTTTTACTGGATGATTTAGAAATAGGTGGCCAATGTAAAACCTTTCAGAACTGCTTTGGAGCTGAGTCTATTTAAACAAGGAAAAAAGTGTATTTTCTGTCTTCTAGTTAATTGGCCCACTCGGGGACTCAAGTATTGGAATAAAGCCATTGTGATCAGGGTTTCTATTTAATAAAACAACCATAGCACAGCATTATTCGAGCCATCCGTATTTATCTTCCAAAGTCACTTGGCAGCAATAACATCTCTAATTGCTAAATACATGTGGTTAACTGAAAAATCTAAAATAATACAGTACACACTCTATTTAGAGCAGTCAAAGAATTTGTACTATTAGGAGCAATCTTTAAATACCTTGCTACACAAAGACTGGATTGCACTTTTTAAAGCATGAAAATTGCAGGGAGATCTTTATTCATTCCAGAGGGCAGGGCAGGCCACGATCAGCATTGGGATTGTCCAACAATCTTTTAGGAGCTGTGGCATTGCTTCCTAGGGAAGATAAGCCATGGCTCCTACACCAAAAGTCAATGTGGTGCCACATTTGGATCTGGATGTCCCACTTGGAGGCATGTGAAAAGCTTGGTCACCAGCCTATGGGGGTATTGGGAGGTAGTAGAACATGTGGCAAGTGAGGCCTAGTAGACAGAAGACAGGGTGTTGGGGAAGTGCACACTGGAAGAAGGGGGCCCGGCCCTTTCTGCTCTCTGCCCACCATGTGGTAAGCAGCTGTGCTCCACCCCATGCTCCCACCATGATGGTCTGCCTCACTGCAGGCCCAAAGCAACAGGGACTGAGACCTAATACCCTAAGCCAAAATCCCTCTTTCCCCCTTACAAGCTGATTATCTCTAGTACTTTGTCATAGTGACAGAAAGCTGACCAACACCCTGAGCCTGACCTACTGCACAGCACATTGGAGAGCACAGAACCAAATGTGACAATATGGTACTTACCACTCACTGCTCTGTGCATTTGCTATCATTATCCAGCACCTGTTTTCCATCCCTCATCCACTGAGTTCCATTCAGGGATTATGGTTTCTCCTTTGGGTTTGGTCTGCTGGGCCTAGGCTCTCCCCTAACCCAAGGACAAGTGTGTACCAGTTGGGGCCATTCTACCCGGGAGCCCACCCGGTGTTGGATTTGGATCCTGAGCAGAGGGAAGAGGAGGTGAGCAGTGGCTGGATTCATTCTGCCTGCATTAATAGCCTAGAAGGACCCTCTGCTGTAACTCTTTACACTTCTGGGCTTGGCTTACAGAGGAGCCTGTTTCCTGCCCTCATCCTCAGCCTTTTGATTGAATGTGTGGGTATCTGATCTCTCAGTGAATTCTCCTGGGTCAGAGTGGATTTCTGTCACTTACAACTACAACATTCTGGCTAATGCACTTTGCTGCAGATACCTGCTCTGATGCTAGTGGCTCTGCTATTTCCTTTTTAGCGTTCCCAGTCCTAGCTAGTGTAATGCACATGGTCTGTAATGCAGGTTTGAGGACTCCAACAGATGGTGTCAGTGGCCTGCATGCCCTGCTTTACACAGTCTGTGTATGCTGGGTGGACTTGCACTGTATTTCTCTCTTTGAGGGCTGTCACTGGACTGGAGGCCCACATACTGTATGGCAGGGATAATTTTCCCAGCTGTGCCCTTTTTGAAGTCCTGACCTACATTATTCCTGAGCAGAATGAAATAGTGTTTTGCCCTATTATATTTGGGATGATGTGTTATGCTGCTTTGATAACTAGAATAGGTAGAGCAGAGCTGGGGAGCAGGGAGAAGGCATCTGCCAGAGGCCTGGGAGGAGCAGATATGAGTGTGGCAAGGCCTAAAAGGCTTGGGACAGAGTAGGGCACCTTGGGTAGGAAGTGGTCAGGCTGCAAAGACAGTATAAATTTCCTAAGTCAGTTTTGGAGTGCAGGGTGAACAGGGGCAGCCTGCAGTTTGCCTGGGTGGCTGGGTCACTATATTATTTTTTTATATGGAAAGCCAAAGTCAACAGCTCCACACAAGGCTTTGTGTTATTCCCTTGTTCAGTAAGGTGGAAACTAGAGCTGAGAGGGGGAAGCAATTTTTCTTCCAGCATTACCAAGGGTCACCTTGCTAGACAACATAGAGTGTGTTTCCAAGGCAAAGTGCGTGCTTCTTCCCTGCCTAGGAGAGCTGCTCAGTGACTCATGCCTGGAGGACAACCCTCTTCTGGCTAGGACTGGTATGGAAATGCATCCTTAGGTCTCTTCCTGAGGGCTAAAGAACTGGTCTTTGGTAATGTGTAGCTTAGGCTGCTCTCCTTCATTTACAGCTAATGTACCCATTCATTCACCCAATCATCTTCAGTAGCTACCATGTCCTAAGAGCCCCTCTGAGTGTTTGGGGACAAAGTGATGATGAAACAAACAGACAAAAATCTCTGCCCGTGAAGAATTCCATTGCAGTGAAGGAGAAAGATAAATAAGTAAAAACTGCACAGGATGTTAGATACTGGGAAGTTCTAAGGAAAAGAATACACACAAAGGGCATTGGAGGTGCAGATCTTTGCAATTTTAGTTAGGAGAGGCTGGAAGTCTCACTGAGAAGACAGCCTGAACAAAGAACTCAAGGGGGTGGTGATGGAATGAAGGATGATGGAGAAGGGATGGTGGAGAAGCAGGGGTAAAAGGGAGGGAGGGATGGTAGAGAAGGGTGGGGTGGAGCATCCCAGCTCCCACACCTGCTGGGCTAGCGTTTGTCCTACTCGTCCTCTCAAAGCCTCCACAGCAGGATGGGCTTCTGGTTCTCAGTGTCATCTGCCTTGGTCCCATGTCCTATGTTGCCCACCTCTCCTTCCAGTCTTACCTGCCCACTCACTCCACCTGGTGTCCTGGGAGACCCTACCAAATAAACCTCTTCTGCTGAAATCTTGGTCCTGGTTCTGCTTCTGGGTATCCTGTAGGTCTTGTTTTGTCTTATCTTGTCTTTTTCCCTCCCTCCCTCCCTTCTCCCCTCCTTTCTGTCTCTCTCTCTCTTTCTCTTTCTTTCTTTGTGGTATTTAGGGGCTGGACCCGGGACCTTACTTTGCAAGTGCTCTACCATTGAGCTGCACCCTTAGCCTCTTTTTAATTTTTTATCTTAAGTCAATGTGTTGCTAAGTCACGCAGGCTGCCTCTGGCCTCAAATCTGGTATCCTTCTGCCTCTGCCTCTTGAGTTGCTAGGATTACGGGTGTGTGCCACCGTTCCTGGCATAGGATGTGTCTTTCAAGGAATGGCCTTCCCAGCTAGGCATCTCTGATGTCCTGCCCTGTGAGATGACACCAGCACCTGTGCTTTCCAGGGAGGTTTGGTGTCTGCAGTGGCCTCTGAGATGGGGCTCACTCCCACAGCTCTGTCAAGGAACAGTGATGGAGGAGGCAGGGAGATGGGCTGCCTGCCCTGGGTTAGGGCATCTCTCACCCTGGCCACTGTAGGTGCCAAAGGGACAGGGAAGGCACCTTCTTATCATAAAGAATGCTTGGTGCTGATACCACAGTCACATTCAGAATTGCAAAGGGAGCCCCTCACGTCTCGGCCTCTCTAAGTGGGCAGTGGCCTGTGCCACTTGTCCTCTCACTGTCTCATCTGCTGGCCACAGGTGAACGTGCTTCAGTCCATCACACGTCCTCTGCCTCTCATTGTGCAGCATGGATTCCTAAAGGAATTTCTCAGGAGTTTGGCTCTAGACTACAGAGAATGTGCAAAAATTTAGGAGGCACAGGGCAGAGCTGTCTGTCAGGAACAGAGGCTAGTAATGGGCTCGGGGCACAGTCACAGGGACCTTTGTCCCTCCCTCATGGCATCTCCTTCCATGAAGGTGACACTTCTGTCCCCTTGCTGCCCCCTTCTTCCTTCCTCTCTAGAGAGCTGGGTGAGTTACCAGGCTAAATCGTGTTAAGAGAATGAGTCAAGCATGCGTGTTTGGCCCCATCCTGCCCTTAAGTTTTTCCTATTGGAGGCCTCAGTAAGGATGGGAGACCCTGTCCAAGGTGTCCCTCATAAGTCAGGAGCCTCCCTCATGTTGGGCACAGACTTAGGATGCCTGTTTCTGCACCTTGCCCGAGTTCCCCAGGTCACCTGCACTGGTTATAAAGCACGCATTTGATTAATGAGGACTCACTGTGGGTGGTGTGTCTTAGCTGGTTTTGAAGCAGGTAATTAGTGTCTGAGTCCACCTCCTGCTGTGGTAATTGATAAGGAAGGGAGGTGGATCTGGTTTGTGCTCTGCAGGCTGGGAAGTCTGACACCTTTGTCATCAGCCTCAGCCCTGACAAGGGCTTTCCTGCTGGGTCACAGCTTGGACAAGGCATTGCATGGTGAGATGGAGCAAGGGTGCCAGGGAGCTGCACTTGTGACAAAGCCATTCCTGTGACAGCCCATTAATCCACAAATTGATCCATCCAATCACCCTGCCTTTCAAACACCATCAACATAAGGCTTTGGATGTTGGTTTCTACCACATGGAATTTGGGGAACACATTCCAACCACTGCATGGGCTGTGAACTTCAACATGACACAGACAAACATGATCATAATCTTTGGCTGTCCTTGAAACATAACCTAAGAGAACTGTGGTTTCTTTCCAGCCTTTGTTGTGGCTACTGGCATATGGTGGTGGCCAGCTGACTCAGAGAGGGCAGATGGTGACTGGAGAATGGTGCAGGGACGTGATGTGACCTTCGTTTCCATGGTAAAGTACACCGAGGTGGAAGCTGGGGTAGCAGTGCTGCCTGCCTTGGCCAGGGCTACTGGAACCACAGCCTGATGACATCCCCCTACAGTGCTGTCACTGTAGGGCTGCATCCCAGGCTCCGGTCCCATGAGCCTCCTCCAGGGCTGATGAGCTGAGCCTTACATCCACCCCATGGTGTAAACAACCAGAGTTCTTTGAAAGTTTTCCAAGGAGCTTCTTCAGGGAGGGCATGACTTTCCCGTTCAGGGTGGGTGGAGGTGCTCTGAGCTGGTAGCTGGCATTGTTCATCATCACGGCCTGACTCTGGAATAAGATTTCGAGGTGTCCCTGCTGGCTTAGCTGGTTCAGAGATTATGCTTTAATAATGGAGAGAGACTCATCAAAAGCAATCAAAATTTCGATGTAAATGTCATCTTGGAGAACTGATTAATATGTCAAAATATTCAGCTCCCGAGGTATGATAAAAATAACGAGTTCTCTGTAATTTCATGGTTTAATATTCAAATGGCTGATATAAATTCCATTTCATAAAATACTATTTAGCATGTTCCCCTTTCCTGGGAGTTTTAGAAGCCTTTTTTTGCTGGCCCTGAATTTCTATGAGCAGGGGCTGAGGATTAAACTATAAAATGATAGGCACCTGGACAGAACTTTGTACAGGTGACTTGGCCTTTGAATGATAGCAGAGAAAGCAGGAAGCCAGCAACAGGTTTAATGGGCACCCAGTCCTGCAGGGACACACAGAGACCACATCCAGGCAGGAGAGGCATTTTTTGTTTTTTGAGACCAGCTGGCCTTGACTGGCGGTGCTCCAGTCTCAGCCAGCACTGTTGGGATCACAGGTGTGTGCCACCACAGCCGGCTGAAGGCTTGTTTAAGCACGGTATAATGTATACTGCTTATCAACTCTGCCCATAGTGGGAAAGGGATATTGACCACTAATGTGAGTTATGTTGTTGTTGTTGTTAGGTGCTGTCAAGTTGAGTCCTACACATAGCAACCCTATGTATAGCAGATTGAAACACTTCCCAATTCTGTGCCAGGCATATGATCTTATTTATGTTTAAGCCCATTGTTGCAGACACTCTGTCAATCCATCTGGTGGAGGGTTTTCCTTTTTTTCATTGACCTGCCACTCTCCACATGATGTCCTTCTCCAGGGATTGGTCTCTCCTGACTACATATCCAAAATACATAAGACACAGTCCAGCCATCCTTGCTTCCATGGAGAACTCTGGTTGCACTTCTTCCAGGATAGATCTGTTGATTCTTTTGGCAGTCCATGGTATATTCAATGGACATCTCCAGCACCATAATTCAAAAGCATCAATTCTTCTCCTGTCTCCCTTATTCAATGTCCGGCTTTCACAACCATAATGATGTAACTGAAAATATCATGGCATGAATGAGGTGCACCTTCGTCTTCAATGTGACATCTTTACTTTTCAATACTCTAAAGAGCTTTTTTTTGACACAGCTTTTCCCAAGGCAATGCATCGTTTGATTTCTTGACTGCTGCTTCCATGGGTGTTGATTATAGAGCCAAGCAAAGCAAAATCTTGGACAACCTCAATCTTTTTTCCATTTATTGTGAAGTTGCTTACTGACCTAGTTGTAGGATTTTTGTTTTGTTGATGTTTACTCATAACCCATACTGAAGACTATGATCTTTGATCTTCATCAGTAAATATTTTAAATCCTCTTCACTTTCAGCAAGCAGAATTATGTCATCTGCATAATACAGGTTGTTAATGAGTCTTCCTCCAATCCTGATGCCTTGTTCTTCCTCATAAAGTCCAGCTTCTCGGATTTTTTGCTCAGCATATAAACTGAAGAGATATGGTGAAAGTATACAGCCCTGATGCACACCTTTCTCAACTTTAAACCAGGCAGTGTTTCCTTATTCTATTCAGACAACTGCCTCCTTGTTCATGTACAGATTCCCATTCTTTGCATTGTTATCCATAATTTGTTATGATCCACACAGTCAAATGCCTTTAGGTAGTCAATAAAACATAGATAGATATCTTTTTGATATTCTCTGCTTTCTGCTAATATACACCTGACATCAGCAATGATGTCCCTGGTTCCCTGCCCTCTTCTGAATCTGGCTTGATTTTCTGGCAATTCCCTGTCTATACACTGCTGCAGTCGCTTTTGAAGCATCTTTAGTAAAACTTTGCTTGTGTGTGTTATCAATATCATTCTATCATTCCACATTTGTTTGGATCCCCTTTCTTGGGAATAGGCATAAATATGGATCTCTTCCAGTCAGTTGGCTATGTAGCTGTTTTCTAAATCTGTTGGCATAAATATGTTAACACCTCCAGTGCTGCATCTGTTGGTTGAAACATCTCTATTGGCATTCCATCAATTCCTGGAGCCTTGTGTTCCAGTTCTTTCAAGGCAGCTTCCATTTCTTCCTTCAATATCATTGGTTCCTCTTCATATGTAACCTCTCGAAATGGTTGGTCATCTACTAATTCTTTTTTGTATAATTACTCTGTGTATTCCTTCCATCTTCTTTTGATGTGTCCTGCATCATTTAGTATTTTCCCTGTAGAATCTTTCACTATTGCCATTTGAGGCTTGAATTTTTTCTTCACTTCCTTAAGCTTGAGAAACACAGAGCGTGTTCTTCCCTTTTGGTTTTCTGTCTCCAGCTCTTTGCACATGTCATTATAATATTTGTTTTTGTCTTCTGGAGCTCCAGTTTGAAATATTCTGTTCAGTTCCTTAACTTCATCATGTCTTCCTTTTACTTTAGTTGCTTGATGTTCAAGGGCAAGTTCCAGCATCTCTTTTGACATGTAATTTGGTCTTTTCTTTTTTTTCTTGTCTTTTTAATAACCTTTCGCTTTCTTCTTGAATGATATCTTTTATATCATGCCACAACTTGTCTGGTCTTCTATCAGTTGTGTCTAATGCATTAAACTTGTTCTTGAAGTGGTCTCTGACCTCAGGTGGGATATACTCAAGGTCATACCTTGGGTCTCATATACTTGTTGTAATTTTCTTCAGCTTCACTTTGAACTTGCGTATGAAAAGTTGATGGTCTGATCCACAATGAGCACCTGGTCTTGTTCCGACATTTGATATAGAGCTTTTCCATCGTCTCTTTCCACATATGTAGTCAATTTGGTTCCTGTATGATTGTGTGGATCACAACAAATTATGGATAACACTTCAGAAAATGGGAATACCAGAACACCTAATTGTGCTCATGAGAAATCTGTACGTGAACCAGGAGGCAGTTGTTCAAATAGAACAAGGAAACACTGAGTGGTTTAAAGTTGAGAAAGGTGTGCGTCAGGGCTGTATACCTTCACCCTATCTCTTCAATTTATATGCTGAGCAAATAATCCAAGAAGCTGGACTTTATGAGGAAGAACGTGGCATCAAGATTGGAGGAAGACTCATTAACAACCTGCGTTATGCAGATGACACCACTTTGCTTGCTGAAAATGAAGAGGATTTAAAACATTTACTGATGAAGATCAAAGATCATAGCCTTCAATATGGG
>VMDO01040930.1:0-11582 GCA_007922755.1 Pedetes capensis | reverse complement strand
TTGTTTTAAATGTGAATTATTGGGAAGTCATCTAGCCATTTCATCATTAAGTAGTAATCATAAATTAGAATTATTTCATATCAGTTTTTAAAGAGTTGTTCTAGTCTTGGTTTGTAAAGTTCTGAACTTTGGTTCCCTTTAATCAAATTTAAATGTAGAGTTATGTCAGTTTTCTTTATTATTAAGATTATTTTGGTCGTGGCCTTATTTGATCCATTTTATGTGTCACATTGTTAGATTTCTTCATTGTAAATTACCCTTGCATTCTCTTGTATTTATCCTACTAGAAATATTTTCCTCTTAATTATAAAATAATTCTTCTTGACATTATATATTTACTTATGTGAGGTTATTCTACCTGTTTTAAGTTTTATGAGGTTAGCCAGGTACAGTGGCACACGCCTGTAATCCCAGCGAAAACTACAATAATGAAGTACCATCATCTGAGTGTTTAAAAACAACAGAAATTTATTATCTCACACTTCTGGATGCTGGAAGTCCAAAACCCAAAGTGTTGACAGGACTGTTCCTTCTGAAAACACTAAGGAAGGACCTTCTATGCCTCTTTCCTAGCCTCTTGTAGTGTTAGGAGTCCCCATCCTTGTACATGCATCACTCCAGTCCTCTGTTTTCACTTGGGGTCCTCCACATGTGTCTTTTCCACGTCTTCCCCCTGGGCATATCTATCTCTGTGTCCATATTCCCCCTTATAAGAAGAACACAATCATACTGGATTAGGGCTTACTCTAATGAATTTATTTTAATTTGATTACCTCTGTGAAGTCCTTATTTCTAAATAGGATCCTATGCTGAGATACTGGGGATTGGCACTTTGACATATCTTTTTTCAGGGGAAGGTTAGCATGGGGCTTAGTCCATTACATGAATGTACCAGAATGCTAGCAGTGTTAATCTCTGTGTCTTTTTTTTTTTTTTCTTTAGAAATCTTGTTTTTCACAATGGTCATTTGATTTTTATAATCTAAACAAATGTTTATTAAATAAGTTAAAGAGGCAAGAAACCCTTTTGGAAATGTCTCATTATCAAATTATTCTCTATATTATCTCCTAGATTATATGTTCTGTAGTTCTGTTTGGTTGAAATTGTTCTCTGAATCAACAAGAGTCCATTTACATTAACGTAACATTTAACAATCTGTCATCTGCATAATTATACATCTGTGACTGTAGATAGGATAGGAAAAACTCAGGTCTCTGAACTAAAATAGTCTCAGCATTTGTTATCTATAAGAGAGCAGCCTCCTGTTATGGGTGAGAAGAGGACAATATGCAAAAAGAAGGTATTCAGCAATGAGCAGTGCAGACATCCTCAGTTATCCTTTACTGTTGAGTCCGAGGGCCATGAGTTTTCTCACAGGATAAGCAAACAGGAAAAGCACAGTTGTTAGGTTACAATGAAGAATGTCTTTCTGTTTTGCTAAATACAAGGTTTTTCGTTGGTTTTGTGTGTTGTTGGTTGCTGCTTTTTAAAAGTAGGATGTAGTTTTATGGGCTTTTTAATTAATTTTTTCTTTTTCTTTTCTTTCTTTGTTTCTTTTGTTTATTTATTTATTTTTTTTTAGATTTGCCTGCAGTGGATAACTCAGTGCTTTTGGAATTATTTAGATTGGATAGAAATATGCCATTATATTGCTACTTGTGTTTTCCTTGGTCCTGATTATCAAGTGTATATCTGTATAGCTATATTCAAACATCTACAACAAGACATTCTACAGCATACTCAGACTCAAGATCTGCAAGTTTTTCTAAAAGTAAGTATGTTTCCATCTAAGGGAAAATGTTAGGACTTAATAGCCTACCTTTTGACACTTATGTCAGATACTTTTCTAAACATCCAATCCTCAAAATAATTCTGAGAGGTAGATATTATTATCTCCATTTTAGAGATGAAGAAGGTGAGGCACAAAGTTAAATAAGTTGGCTCGGTTATTTAGCTGGAGTAGAGCTGTGGTAAGAATGTAAGCTGTCTGGATCCAGAACTTTGCTCTTAACCAGTATGCTATGCCAGAAGGCATTTATTTTAAATATTACTATGTCTTATTTGGTCAATAAAAGTTCAATTCTTAGTACAGAAGTTTGACACTTTTAAAAATGATTTACTATAATTTATTATGCTTTCTTGTTCTTCATATTTTTCTAACTTTGTTTTTGTAAAAGATTTTCATGAAAAGTGATTCTATCATAGCATTCTTACCAGAGTGCCATATTAGTATTTCCAAACAAAATATAGTTGCTTCCTTTCTTAATTACAGTAATATGATATTTTAAGCTCTGGACTTCAGGAAGTACATGATGTTTAACTACATCTCTATGTGCAATTCTTTATGGAAATCCACCTATTTGTGCTTGTGGCATTTTTAAAAATTTAATGTTTGCCTACCCCTCTTCCTCCTATCATCCTAAGACACACCTACACATACATTCATCTAAACTAGAATTTATTATTTGCTAATTTTTCTCTAAATCAAAATAGAAATTCTGTGTAAATTAATTTTATTTGTAGTATTAGGTACTTACCAGAGTGACTTCCCATTTAACTATGTTACTTTAAATAAATGCTATTGATCATTTAAGATTGCCAAACTATAGAGCATTTTTTGTTTCACAAATACTGAATTCAAAATATCTTAAAATTCGTATGTCACTAGAATCATAATCTTAGAAACCTTCTTAATGAAAATGTATGCCAAGACAATGGTTGTACATGTATAAGGAAAACTAAGGTAGAAAAAGAAAAAAATGATCTTTAGAAGTGATTCAGAAAGTAGGAAGATTTAGATGGGAATTATGCTAAGGACAAAATCTGTGCTCATTTTCAATAAGGGAAATTTTTATCATCTATAGTAATCAGTTATAGAGATTTAAGAGTATGGAATTTTCTTCTTTATTCTTATATCTGAATCCCCTTAACCCATAATTCTCTAACTTCTTATTGTAGCTTAGTTTCTTATATAGTTTTCAATACTATCTGAAATCATGTTTTTGCCCATCTTCCCCAGGATAAAATTTACCTCCAAAGAGGCTATGACTTGCTCTATCTAGCTCAGTGAGATATTTTCCATGCTTTGAACACCTAATAACTTCTCAATACATATTTGTTGAAACAACAATAAGCAAATAATATGTAGATAAATACGATGGTAAATGGTTTTATATCCATTGAATAACAAACATTACTAAATTCTTCAAATTCTTACCAAATGTCTCCCTTCTTACCAAATGTCTTCCTTCTTACCAGAAGGATATCTTTACATGTAGTCTTTTCAAGGATGATTGATGTTGACAACTGCAGTTTCATTTCTCTTGACTACTTTGAGGAAAAATTACAATAGGCTTTGCAAAGGGTGACCACTTTATGACAAATTCTGTTGTATTCTGGTCATAATCCTATCAATTCGAAGAATTTTAAATGGATTTGGGGAAGTTATCTTTTTTTTTTTTTTTTTTTTTGTGATGCTGGGGGTTGAAACCAAGGCCTTGCACCTGCATGCTTTGCAAGTGCTGGACCACTGAGCTGCACCCCCAGCCCATTTTTTCGGTTTTTGAGACAGGGTCTCACTAAATTACACAGACTGCCTCCTGGTCTCAATCTTGCAATCCTCCTGCCTCCGCTTCCCGACCCGCTGGGATTACAGGCATGCACCACCATGCCTGGCAGGGAAGTTATCTTTATCATCTTATTTCTACTAAAATTAACTAAAATTTGAATCGAGTTGGTTTAAATCCAACCTAAGAACATATTGTCAAGGAATTTATTTTAGTATGTGTCCCAGAACAAACCTTACTTTTTAATTCTGTTGTTTGAATTCAAATAAGAAATAAGGAAAGATGCTTTTTTGATTGGTACTATCACTTCACTTTATTTTCAATAGGTAGATTTCATGGTCCACTCTTCTCCTTTGATGGGCATTTTTCTTGTAAGATAAATTATGGTGTGGTTTATTTGAGTATGTATTTATATACTCCTTTAACTATTCCATTCAGCCCCATGGTAACTTCTTGTTTGCAAAACATGAATGTGCAAAAATTTTTACCTTATTTACATACTAGACAATAATGAAATATTGATTAATGAATTTGTTCTCTCCTTTCCCTCAGAACATTCCTCAAATCAGGAATAGACACATGGTTTAAAAATTCCTCATTCAACTGTTTATAGGGATTAAACCTTAGAAATTGTTTTACACTTTCTGACCGAAAATCTCAGACTTGTTGAAAGGGAGAAAACACCAATTATTTTCCATATAACTATAACATATAATGCCATAGGTATAATATTCTTATATAGATTATTTCATCACATGGCTCTACATATTTGATGATTGTTTCTTTTCTTTTCTTTCTTTTTTTTTTTTTTTTTTTTTTTTTTTTTTTTTTTTTTTTTTTTTTTTTTTTTTTTTTTTTTTTTTTTTTTTTTTTTTTTTTTTTTTTTGCGGTACTGAGGGTTAAACCCAGGGCCTTGCGCTTACGTGCTTTTGCAAGTGGTATACCACTGCACCCCCAGCTCATTTTTTTACTTTTTGAGACAGGGTCTTGCTAAATTATGCATACTGCTTCCGGTCTCAAACTTGCAATCCTCCTGCCTCTGCTTCCTGAGTCACTGGAATTATAGGTGTGCACCACTGTTCCCAGAAATAATGATTATTTCTAAGAGGAAAGAAGATGAATTAGAATAGAAGACTTTAACTTTTTATTGCATATATTTGTGGCCTTGTTAAATTTTATTTTTGTGTAATGAACAGACACTTCTTTTATAATGAAAAAACTCTTTAAAAAGCTGTTGAATTATTATATAAAATTAATAGAATCATTTACTTATAAATTTATGAATTAAAATAATCAGCCACAAGTAGTTTTTCTATAAATATATTTTCAGTTATTATCAGTTATCCTGAGAAACTATAGATAATAGATGGTTCCAGAATATTGAAAATATTTTATTCTTTTCCTGATTTAAGTTTTACTTATTGACTTATTGTCACTATGAAAGCAGTACCTCAAGAATAAAAATCTGTGAGGTATGTTATATAGAGAAAATATCAGCCCTTTTATACTCATTTTGGTTTAAGCTCAAGATTTTAAATCCAGTACTTGAGAATCTAGACTCCTTGCATACATTACAAATAACCTTTTGACTTGTTCTTCATGATTCTGAACCAGTATATTAGAATGACAAACTGGAATCTTACATTAGAAGGAAGTGAACACCAGTAGGTAGCTCAGGTTTACTAGCAGGAGATGGGTGGAGAAACCCTTGTTTTTCCTTTTCCCATTAAACCACTAAACTATTAGGTGGATGCCTTGGAAATGACTTTATGTAAACATGGTTCTCTCTTTCCCTCTCTCTCCTTCCATCTCTTCCTCTCTCCTCCCCTCTTTTTCCTCCTCTCCCTCCCTCTTAGTTGTTTTTCCTCACAGTAGTCTAGTAAACACAACAAAAATGTGAGCTGGATAATAGAATAGTTCAGTGCATTATTCAACACTGTAGTGATTAATTAATTAATTAGTACTGAGCCAAGAGACACCCTCCAAAGATATGCTAAAGACCTTAGTCCTTGGGCCTGGATTGCTAACTATTTTTCCTTTTTTGGATGCTGGGGATTCCAAACATTTTTATCAGTGATAGCTGATGGATCTGAAAATCTGTAGGCATCATAATTCCCAAGAGAAAAACATCCAACAAAATAAGTATTCTAAAATTTCTCAGCTAGGTAGAAAATCTAAACTTTCTCTTTTCATTCTCTTTTTAAATTTTTAAAAAGATTGTTAGTAGACTCATCTATAACAGACATACACATGCACAAGTGGGCTTAGTAGAAGTTTGGTGTAATAGTGCTTTATGTGAAGAAGTCTGTGTGTTTTAGTAGCCTGCTGTTATTGCATTTCTCTCTTACATGCTAATAGCCTGGCTGTAATGTTGATGTTTTCCATCCTGGGAACAGGCTTCACTAAAGTGCCAGGCTAGGAAAAGATTGCCTTCCAGTGAAACCCAGGCTTTGAAGGCTCAAAATACTTAATTAAAATGCTTCAACTAATTCCTGCATATTATAGAAAAATTAATTTTTAATTATAAAAAATCAGATTAATTTCAACCCAATCACTAAATTATTAAGAGGATTTTTTTGTTCTGTTGTAGCTACTGTTATCAGAAAATGTTGGTAGGGTAAAAAATGGAAATTTAGACTGAGAAAAACTGAATACTAAATTTGTAGACAGAAGTATACATAGTATTAAAAATAATTTGTCTGAAGGAGTAAATAACACATGTTCAGTACAGCATCAGCTTTTTTTGAAGATACATTTTCTACATTGCCCTTATTTCACTTGAGTCTACCTGAATTCAAATTCTAGCTTTGTCATTCACTGTGGAAGCATGGGCTCATAGCTGAACCTTTTATGCTTCAATTTCCTCATCTGTGCAATTAGGGATGAAATAGTACCTATCACAGAGGATTATTGAGAAACTAGATGATGTCTTATAAATACTTCTAGAACATTATCTGGAACAAATGCTTGAAAAAAATTAGTAGTTACTGAATTTAAACATCCGTGTCCCAACCCTTTCTCTTCTTGTTGATTTATTAAGAAAAAGATGTGTATAGAATAAAAGAAACAAGATTTTTTCTTAGTCCATAGCTAGCCTCTGGTCTACTTTTTCTACCAACTTTTCCCCAGCCCCTGAGACTTCTTAGTATATCACATCCCAATGATAACTAGCATGGATACAAGCTTCACACCTTGGTCAGAAACATTCTTCTGTGTTGTGTCTGATTAGAATCTATTCCGTCATTAACCTAGCCAAGACTCACTTTGTCTCTCTCATTGTCTCATATATCCAAATACCTTTCAGTTGGACTTAAATGTTCAAAAACCACATACTCTATCCTAAACCTTTAAGAACTTCACATTCTCTCCAGAACTGCACACTACCCCAACTGCTCAGATACTAAGGATCAATTCAGGAGGTTGTTGATACATTTAGATTCTTCCTCAGGCTTACCTCCCTGGAGAAGGACATGATGTTTGGGAAGGTAGTGGGTCAATGTATAAAAGGAAGACCCTCAGCTAGATGGATGGACACAGTGTCTGCAACAATAGGCTTAAACATAAAAAAAGATCATGTGCCTGGCACAGAATCAGGAATTATTTCATTTTGTTGTACATAGGGTTGCCATGAGTCAGACCCTACTCAATAGCATCATCAGACCTACACTAATCAAAATTTACAAGGCAAAGGCATGATTCTCAGATTATAGTATAAAATTTTATGTAGTTTGAAATTTCCAGAAATACCTAAAAAGTTACCTTTGGAGCTTGTTAATAAAGTATAATCCAACTGGGCACTGTGGCACACACGTGTAATCTCAGAACCTCAGGAAGCAGAGGCAGGAAGATAAGTTCAAGGGCAGGCACAGCCTGCACAATTTAGCAAGACCCTGTCTCAAAATAAAAATGGGGCTGGGCATGCAGTCCAGTGCCAGAACACTTGCCTAGAATGTGTCGGGCTCATTAGTCTTAAGCGACTAATAACATCTGAGGCCTTCAGAATTATCCATTCTTATTGAGTATTGTGCATTATTTTCCTAGATACCCTTCATTGATGTCTCCTATAAATTGATTGATTCCCTCTGGCACAGTGTCTGGTACATGATATAGATTGCCTTTTCTTCTTTTGGATTGATATTGTTTTTATGTTAGTAATTTTTGCCTTTAAACTTTTAACTGAAAGGCATGAATGCCCAAAAATTTTATAACCTCAAAAATTTCTAATATAATTACATTGAATCAAGGATAAGTATTCTTTTTTTACCATTCAAGGTAGATACTACACTAGCTGTTGTTGTTAGGTGCCATCGAATTGGTATCTGACTCATAGCGACCCTCATAGGGTTTTCAATGGCTGACTATTGCGGGATTGCCTTGGGAGTGGATTGCCGGGTCCTTCTCCCATTTTTGCGGTGCTGGGAATTAAACTCGGGTCCTCAGAGACTGCTGCGCAGCACTCTACCCACTGAGCTAAATCCCAGCTAACTACACTAGCTAGTATTTGAATATACTAAAAGGAATAATCATGATTCAAAGTTCTAAATAGATATTCCTGCATTCTGTCCTGGAGTACCTCATTTGGTACACTGGCCATTAAGTTCCAAATTATGCTGCTGTAGCCCTGTGGCATCCGATCCCATCAGATCTCGGAAGCTAAGCAGGGTCGGGCCTGGTTAGTACCTGGATGGGAGACCGCCTGGGAACACCAGAAGCTGTAGGCTTGGGAGAAGGACCTGGCAACCCCCTCCCCAAAATCAATCTGCCATTGAAAACCCTATGCACAGCAGAGAAGCACTGACAATCGTGTTTCCCCTGTTGTACAGAGGGTCGCTATGAGTCGGATACCGACTCGACGGCACCTAACAACAACAACAACAATACATAATTATCAACATTATGAATTGCAGACTGTTGGATGTTTTATGAACAATCACTGTAGAAATGATAGTTGTTGCAATATTATAGCATCCTTTGGTAAACTTTTAGTTTTTTGTTGTTAGCTGGTAAAGCATTTTTGTTTTTGAAAACAGAAAACCTTGTTTAAGGAGGACATGACTCATTCCTGACATATACATATACAGCCCACTAAATAAAAAGCAATTACACATTTACTAGCAACAAAAACAACCCCTCAACTACAGCTGAAAACAAATGGTACATCAGTTGTTTAAATATTATTCTTAGAATTGTGTGTGTCTACCCAAGTAAATGAACTTCTGTTTATATTTCTTGGCAGGAAGAAGCATTGCATGGTTTTCGAGTGAGTGATTATTTTGAATACATGGAAATTTTGGAACAAAACTACCGACCAGTGCTACTGAGAGACATGCGGAACATTAGAGTGCAGAGCACATAGATCATGAGATGCACGGTTCAATTTTATTTTTCATTCATTTTTAAAAGAAACAAAAAAACTTGGTTGTTTTCCATCTGCATCTGTAACAACATGTGCTTTGTGAATATGAGAATATCAGTCCTGAAAGGTTTTGAATGTGATGTGTTCAAGTTGGCATTAGCTAATTCAAGTTGGTATTAGTTCAATTTGTGGCATGAAACATTCATTTTTGTAAATTCATTGTTTTATAAGATTTTCTGTCAGATCTAGGTTACTTACAGTACTTACATATGATTAAGAGTCCCAGCCTACAGCATCATCATCATTACCAGATGATTAAAATATTTTTTTCTAATGAGTTTGGAAAGGGGTAGTAAATAATTAACTAGCCAGAAGAAGTCCATAGAGATAAGGAAAAAAAAAAACAGTTGTTTTCTTCATTTTTCCATGTTTCTACATATAAAGGAAAACAGACAATAGCACAGTTGGTTACTTTACACATGGAGGAACAAATATTTATCATAGGAAGTGGTAGAAAACTGTTTTCCTCGGACATAATAGTTTTTCTAGGAGATGCCTCTGATACATATATCAATTTATAATTTTTCACTTGAAATGTAGTCTTTACATTGCTCATTTAAAAGATAGATTGGTTATTTCATACTGATAAGCATTCTACTGTTATTTGTTGTGCATTCTCTTAGTGATGGATTTGATTTGCACTGAACTTGAAAATGTTAAGGAGAATAGATTTCTAAATTATTTTAAATGACTTACAGTGTCTTTCATTTAAATAGAATTCTATCTTCCAGTAAAATTAATACAATGTGTAAGGGTCCGTTTTCTTGTACCTGTCACATTTACTATATGAAAGATAATATGCCAATAAATTACTAATTTTTTAGTTACCAATTCATTTTTTAAAATCATAGAGATCATTTTGTATTCTTTGCTTCTATCTACATATAGGTCAACTGTTAAAACCTTTGTGAAAGTAACACTGCTGTTTTTCTTTTCCACCAAAAGTGAGTTATTTCCAAATTTGTTTGTTCCTTTTAGCATGTAAAACAACTGCAACTGGCCCTACACAGTTTTCAATTTTGTGATATTTAGGCTTTTGCAATATTAGACTTCCAAAATCAGGTTTTACTGTAAATGCCAACAATAGCTTTTCAGTAATGGAGTCCCTGAAGGGCATTGTAAAGTTGGAAAAAAAAGTAAATTGAGCAAGTTAATTTGACATATTGCACTCTCTAGCTCCAGCTTATACCAATTTAAGTAAGAGTCCTAGATGCCCAAAACATCACATTTTGTCTACTTTCAAACTTAATTTTGAAGAGCTGTTCCATGAAATCTGTAATACATGTTTATGGTTGCAATTCTTTCCATTCTGTTTCTGAGTTATTGCTGTTGATCCTAAGAAACTTGCAACTTTATTTCTTTTTAAAAGCTCTTACACAATAATTGGAAATAGAAATGGTAAAAAAATAAATAACTCATTTTACATTACTGCTGGTTTTGATTGGAAACTGAAGTCAGGTGTAGATTAATAACAGTTACATTTTGGGGAAAAAATGACTTCAGCTGGAGTCACACGGCTTTCATTTTCATCCAGTAAATTAGAAACAGTCTGTGGACAATGACGTAGCATTTGGTTGAAGAAAAAGTAAAAGATGGTAGTTTATGTGGCTACGATTATGTGTTATTTTTGTACTTAAAAATACCCGTTAGCATGAGAATACTTCTTTGCCTTTCAATTTTTCTTTTTTCTTAAGTGTAAGTCCTTAGGAGACTTTATTTCTAATTTGTGAAGTGACAACTCACATTTTAAAGGATTCAATTACCAATTACATTTTATGACATAATTTAAACTAATTTTTAAAAACATATACATCAATCTTTGAATATCTGCTTTCAACTTGTTATGTTTAGGAGTGAGATATGTAGCCCAGTGGTAGAGCCATTTCTACATATAAAGGAAAACAGACAACACCACAATTGGTTATTTTACACGTGGAGGAACAAATATTTATCATAGCAAGTGGTAAGAAACTGTTGTTCTAGGACATAATAGTTTTTCTAGGAGATTCCTCTGATTCCTATATCAACTTATAAGATCTGGGCTCCATCCCCAGTACTGCAAGAGATACTAATAATTCATGTTTGTAATTAGGCCTTCATATCATCTTTAGGTATCTTTAATATCTATAAAGGTAAAATAAGTCTCAGAAAGCATCTGAATACAAGTATTCTCTTTAAGTTTGTGATTAGTAAATAATAGTGGGCTGTTTGATTTTCTCATTCTAAATAAATGTTAGGGAGTAGGACCTGGCGAGCCACTCCCGAAACAACTAGCCATTGAAAACCGTATGGATAGCAAAGAAACACTGTCAGATATAGTGCCTGAAAATGAGGCCCCCAGGTTGGAAGGCACTCGAAAGACTACTGGGGAAGAGTTGCCTCCTCCAAGTAGAGTATACCATGATGAGGGAAATGGAGTAAAACCCCAGGGTGCTCAACATGATGATGTGACACGACTCAAAATGAGGAGAAACAACTGTAAACATCCATTAATAATTGGAACATGGAATGTACATAGTATGAATCTAGGCAAGTTAGAAATTGTTAAAAGAGAAATGGATCGCATAAACATTGACATTCTAGGCATCAGTGAGCTAAAA
>VMDO01040929.1:0-11573 GCA_007922755.1 Pedetes capensis | reverse complement strand
GTATTCTTCCCATCTTCTTTTGATGTTTCCTGCATCATTTAATATTTTCCCTGTAGAATCTTTCACTACTGCCACTCGAGGCTTGAATTTTTTCTTCACTTCCTTAAGCTTGAGAAACACAGAGCATGTTCTTCCCTTTTGGTTTTCTGCCTCCAGCTCCTTGCACATGTCATTATAATATTTGTTTTTGTCCTCTCAAGCTGCCTTCTGAAATCTTCTGTTTAGTTCCTTAACTTCATCATGGCTTCCTTTTACTTTAGCTGCTCGATGTTCAAGGGTGAGTTCTACTGTCTCTTTTGACATGTAATTTGGTCTTTTCTTTTTTTCTTATCTTTTTAAGAACTTTTTGCTTCCTTCTTGAATGGTATCTTTGATGTCATGCCACAACTCTTCTGGTCTCCTATCATTTGTATCTAATGCATTAAACCTATTTTTGAAGTGGTCTCTGTACTCAACGTCATACCGTGGCACTCAAATACTTATTCTAATTTTCTTCAGCTTCAGTTTTGAACTTGCATATGAGAAGTTGATGGTCTGATCCACAGTCAGCACCTGGTCTTGTTTTGACATTTTGTACAGAGCTTTTCCATTGTCTCTTTCCACATATGTAGTCAATTTGATTCCTGTGTGTTCCATCTGGTGACTTCCATGTGTATAGTCTCCGTTTATGATGTTGAAAAAACGTATTTGTAATGAAAAGGTCATTGGTCTGACAAAATTCTATCATGTGATCTCCAGCTTCATTTCTGTCACCAAGACCATATTTTCCAACTACTGAGCCTTCTTGTTTGTTTCCAACCTTTGCATTCCAGTCACCAGTGATTATCAGTATGTCTTAATTGCATGTTTGATCTATTTCAGATTGCAGAAGCTGATAGAAGTCTTCCCTTTCTTCATTTGTGGCCTTAGTGGTGGGTGCATAAAGTTGAATAATAGTCATAGTAACTGGCCTTCCTTGTAGGTGTATGGATATTATTCTATCACTGACAATATTGTATTTCATGATAGATCTTGAAATGTCTTTTTTGATGATGAATGCAACCCCATTTCTCTTTAGTTTATCATTCCCAGCATAGTAGACCATATGATTGTTTGACTCAAAATGGCCTATGCTGGTCCATTTTAGCTCACTGATGCCTAGAATGTCAATGTTTATGCACTCCATTTCTCTTTTAATGATTTGTAATTTTCCTAGATTCATACTACGTACATTCCATGTTCCAATTATTAATGGATGTTTACAGTTGTTTATACTGTTTACAGTGTACAGTTGTCTCCTCATTTTGAGTCATGCCACATCAGCAAGTTGAGCACCCTGGGGCTTTACTCCATTTCTGTCATCACAGTAGACTCTACTTTGAGGAGGCAACTCTTGCCCAGTAGTCTTTTGAGTGCCTTCCAACCTGGGGGCCTCATTTTCTGGCATTATATCTGACAGTGTTTCTTTGCTATCCATAGGGTTTTCAATGGCTAGTTGTTTCAGGAGTGGTTCACCAGGTCCTACTCCCTCTTAGTCTGGAAGCTCAGCTGAAAACCTGTCCACCATGGGTAACCTTGCTCATGTCTGAGGTAACAGTGGCAGAGCTCTCAGCCTCATCACAACACACAAGCCCCCACTGTGTGGCAAACTCACAGACGTGTGGGGGCCCATAACATAGTAGGTGCTCAATAGATGAGAAAGCTTAAAGTAAAGAAAGTCTGTTCTTCCACCCATGGGGTTGCCAGTGGTGAAATTTTCCTAAAAGTTATGTTCATGTGGGTCCATATGTTGGGGATTTTTAAAGCACCCCATAAACAGGGTCCCTCTAACCAGCATGAGGGGCTAACACTCAGGCTATATTCTACTCATTCCTTTATCCCCCCTCCCATCGAGTGAGCAAAGATGGCCCCTGACCAGCCTGACCAGCCTCAACCACCTCAATTTTGATTGGCTACCCCTAGCACCTCAGTTAAATAATTGCCCCTACCTGGCAGGTATAACAGTTTACCTGCTGTACCTGTCAGGAATGTGCCCTGATTGGCTAATCCCGGTACACACCCCCTCCCAGGAGCCTATATAAGCAAGCTCCTGGACCCTCGTGTTTTCACCTGCTACCCGACCCCATCACCTTGACCCAGCACTCCCCAATCCTGTGGAAGACCACCTAGCAAGCCCACGAGTCAAAACCAGTGGCCCCGAAGCGCCGAAGGCTACAGCAAGCCACAAAGAGCCTCCCAATTCCTCCCATCATTGGGCGGGGCAGAGAAGGCAAGCCGCGAGAGTCAAGACCACCAGACCTCCAGCCCAGCGGAATACCAACTGCTTGTAGCTGTGCCTTTAAGGCTGAGCTGTACCATCAGTGAGCCTGAAGCATTCTATGCTGCAGGTTTAGAGCTAGCACTTGAGCACTTGACAGGGGCTGCTTGCTGGTTGCACCCCACTTGGGGAGTAACCCAATAAACTTTCCCTCTCCTGTTTCCCACAGAAGGTCTCCCGAGGTCCTTCTTTGGTGCCTCCAGCCACCACATCAACCCAGTCCAGTGGGTCCCTGATACCCACTCAGTGTCAGGGCAAGGCTCTGACCTCTGCCAGGCCTGAGGCCAACCCCAACATCCATATAGTGCCCAACTGAATGCTCATCTTGTGAGCTGAAACTCAACACTCTTAATACTGAAGAGTGATTTAGATCATATCTTTCTGCTTTGCACAGCTCAGAGAATACAGCTTTGGAAAGGAATTAAGGGACATTGGAATGGACATTTGTTTCTAAGTGTGGAAATGAGTTTGAGTCCACAGAATCCTGCACCTGGGAGGTTACTATCATAGAGGGTATGTAGGTGCACAGCTTTATAATGCTACACCCATAAGCACAGAGCTGGATGGTCAACATGGAAAATTGGCTTTTAAACACTATTTCTGATTAACTATAAATGAATTTATAAGCTTAGTAAGATTTCAAATGATTACATTTCAAATGGTTACGTATTTTGGTAAGATTTCAAATGGTTACATATTTTTCCAATTTCATAGCCACATTCTTGACTTTATCATTCCCAGTAACTCCATCATATCTAAAATCTAAATTCTAAGCCTCCTCCTCTCTGGTCACCACCTCCTCTTCTCATTCACACCTTCCAGACACTGACCTTACTTTTTCATTATCACTTCTCTTTCTCTCTTCCACCTGATGCAATCCATCTGGGTAAATAGTCTCATTTCTTTTCCTATATCATCTTAACTTGAAAAAAACCTTAATTCTCCTTAACCTGAAATGCTACCTTCTATGAGTCATTATTGGATCATCTGGGCATGGGTGGAGAATAAGAAAACACTTTGCTAACTGATGCTCATTTGAATTCATGACTGCCATTTTCAAATGGGCACACATCAAGGCATGGCTCCTCTACATTTCTCTAACCCGTGATTCTCGCAACTCTTAAAATAACTGTTTCATAACTTCCCTCTACAGTTCTCTTTACCTTTTTGTACCACACTCAGTTAATAACCTTGCTCAAATTTCATTTTTTAAAAAACCAAAAACTAGAAGAAAATAAGGTAGGAACACCTTTCACTTCTCACTTTCAGGCAGGGTCCCCACATTCTCTGCATTATTATCACGCATGAGGAATTCCTGCATGATCAAAAGTCACCTTATCACCTATGCTAGGGGTCCAATGCTCTCTGAACTTCTTCAGGAATTCACTACTTCCATTTCTCCCTCCTCTCCTGCAGTGGTGATATGTCCAGAGAAATAGGCCAGTACTCATGATTGCTCTCTCACTGATTTTATTCCTCTGCACCTGGAGCTCCATTCTGGTGAAAGAAAAATGAATCCTTGCAGAGATTTTTGATAGCACTGTGATTTCATCCATATACTTTCTATGTCCAAGATAACTGTGGCACCATCATTACTTTTCAACCATGCTATGGAGGAAGAGTCATGCCATATTGACAATATGGCAATAGGAATTGGCAATAGGATAAGAGAAAATGACTGTTAGATGCTGCTAACAGTGGATAGGCATTTCAAGGACAACTCAGTGACAATTTCAACTCGATCTTCCATTTTACATAACGTCGCATAACTGAAGGTTTTTCTAAAACAAGGCTGTCTCAGAGGCCTAACCCAGGTGGAAATGACTTTTACACAGAGGCAGAAAGGGAAGAATCAAGAGGGATTTTTATGTTGGCTGTAACTGCAGACCAATGTGCACAATATGTGGTCGTAAACATGCTTAGAAGACTTGCTGCTGTGTATTCCTGGATTCCCAGCCATCCACACATTGAGGTTAACTATTTATACACTCATATAAAGGGCTGGGGATGTAGCTCCGTGGAAGAGCTAGGGCTCTTCCTAGATTCAATGCTCAGCACCACAAAGCAAACAAGCAAAAGCCATATGGTACTAGCTGTTTGCTCAGTTTGCCACCATTATTACTGTTAGCCAAAAGTTTGCAGTCAGATAAAAAATGGAAATTGGCAAAAGAATTCTGGTCTTCAGATTCACACACACACGCACACACGCACACACACACACACACACACACACACACACATACACACACCTGATAGTCTCTAGAAATCTACTTGCTGACCTATCATTACAGGAATTCTCCAGAAATTCTAGGCAGAAGGAATATAATTTAACTGATAGTAATAAGCTTCAGTTGTATAATCATGGATTATAAAAGATAAGAGCTAGAAATGAATATAGAGCTAGTGTTACTTTACTGGTTTCATATCATCCAAATTGGACCTCCTTCAAGAAAGTTAATTACAAAAGTTCAGAGCGATTTTTGTCATATGTTGCCTATTACACAGGTAAAGGTCTCAGCCTGCAGAGCAACAGAAACCAACAGTACCTTCAGAAAAGGAAGCAGAAAACTATGAGGACAAGAAAGCTTATCAGGGGCATGAAGAAATGTGCTGAAACATGGCTGAGAGCATAGCCAGAAAGAACACATTCCTACAAAGATGCAGACTTCAGGGCAAAAGCAGCCAATTGGTTCACATTTGTCAAAGCTGGCTCCTCAGCTAAGAAGGTCAAGGCACGTTTCACATTTCCATAAAATTGCACCCAACAAGAATGCAGTTATTTCTGAAAGTAAATTAGGATGCTTTTAAGTAAGAGACATGCATAGTTAATTAACCAAGAAAAAAATATCAATTGGATCCAAAAAGAACCTAAGACTTGTATTCATCTGCACAACTATGTCTTTTGTTGACAGTTCTGTAGCTGAACCAAAATCAGGACAGAAAGGTTTATTATTCATTCCACAGATTCAGGACATTCTGAGTGTTTCCAGTGATGCATCCACTGTCTAATTAACAGCGAGAGATAATTAATGATGTTGACATTTACATTCTCATTTGTGTCACCAATGCCTCCATCATACTAATTGGCATTTAGAGCCATAGAAAACATGTTTTTTACCATTGACACCATCATGCTGTTGCAGTTTTTTTGAACTCAAGGACCTATTGTCCTGTGGACATATTGGTACCATTTTCTAATTGCATTGGTTTAGAGAAATTACTCTGAATGCACGAGAACTTTGAATAGGTATGTGCCATGCCTACTTTGACAATTAGAAGTTGTAAATGTGAGTTTACATCCTCAGGAAGTTTTCAGTATCTTTATAAAGCTAATATTTAGTAAGAATGACCACATGAACATTTGGGTTTAATAGCAGAAGACTCTTGTTAGCATTCCCTGGATTTTTTTGGGGGGTACTGAGGGACTGAACCCAGGGCCTCACACATGTACCACTAAGCTGCACTGCCCCACATCCTCTTTTTTAGTCTTCATTTTGAGGCTGGGTCTTGTTAAAGTGTAAAAGCTACCTCTAGCCTTGAATTCACCATTGTCCTGCCTCAGCCTCCTGAGTTGCTGGGATTACAGGCATGCGCCATGGTTCCCACCTTTCCCTAGATTTAACAGAAAACAAAAATACCTTGCTGAAAAGGTCCATGGTTAAGAATGCTGGGCTCTTATGCCAAAAATTGCAAAATGTGACCCTTTTATTTGCATAATTATAAAATAATTTGATATTTGTTCTCTTTAGCATGGTGCATTTATTAGGCAGCACTTGGATTTTTAGAAAGAGAAGAGTAAGAGGTTTGAGGAAAGGTGGGAAAGAGGAGAGATGAGGGAAAAGGAAAGGAGAGAGAGTTGATAAGGGCTCTCTCCCCTTGCCTCCATATTCTTACATAAGAACCAAATAAGTAATGATTCCTAAAAAGTCTGAGTGAATCATCTTCAATCCCAGGTCCCTCGCCACCACCATGAATTTAGGTGATTTACTGAAGTGGCTCCTAGACGTACATATATATCTCATGGGCTTATCTCTGACAGAATGTAGCTTCTTACAAGTTCTAATAAACCTCAAATGTGCATGAACATAAGGCCTTGTCAGATTCATTCATCTCCTGGGCCCCATGTCTCTGGCATCCATTGAGAAATAGACATACTGTCCAATGGAACCTCTCATCAGCTTATTTCTAACCTTCTCTGTGACCTCCTACCCCCTCCTAATCTCTCCTTCATAGGGAATACATTTTCCACTACCTCCCTGAAATGCTCCCTTCAAGTGGACCTCCTTCCTCCCAGGTCACCTAGCAGCTCCTCAGAGGTATTCTCAAGCCAAGAAAGAATGCTGAGCCTATCAGTCAGGACCACCTTGGGAAGTAGATGAGTGCTCACACTAGAGTAATTCAAGATCCACTCAATGAAGGAATATCCCAGAAAGGCATAAGGGCGTCTCCAAGTGCAGCCCCCAGCCCAGCATCACCATGGCTTGTTAAAGTGCGAATGTTCAGGCTTTATCTAGACCTCCTTAACCAGAGCCCATGGTCAGGGCCTAGCAGTCGCTTTGGGTGATTGTCATATGTGCAACCACTAAAGCAGCACTATTTTCTATTTTTATTTATTTACTTACTCACTCACTCATTTGCAGTGCTGGGGGTTGAACCCAGGGCCTTTCATATGCCAGGCAAGCCCTGTAAGGAACCACTGCTGAATGACACCATGAGCGACGGTGCAGCATCCTGGGCAGGAGAGAGAGGGCTGGCTGCCACCCTTAGGCCTGGATGTGGAGAGGAAGATGGTGGTTGTCAGCACTCAGAGGAGAGTTGTAACTTGCAGGTCAGGGACACAGCCAATCTGGGAACACTTGTATTGTGAGCACATCGGGGCAAAAGTGCCCCGATTCCTCTTGTCCCTCCTTCTGGTCTCCAGTTGGGCCTTCCCACTGGAGAAGCTATCTGCAAGCCAGAGGGGAAGACAGTTCTCGCGTGCAGTCTGCAAAGGTTGTCCTCTTGTGGAACAGAGGAGAGTGGAGGAAAGTAGAGAGCAGCTCCTGAAGGGCAAACAGACCATCTCTCACATGCACATCCATCTAGTCCCACCCACCTCCCTCACAAAACGTCAGCGTTGCTGTTATATTCATGGTTTATTAACCACACATTCCACACTAATATCCAGCTAAAGGGAGCTGTGGTGGTTTTACTGTTTGCTGAACATAAATAAGATTGTGTGCCTGGCACAGAATTGGAAAGTGTTTCAGTCTGCTATATATAGGGTCACTGTGAGTCAGACTCAACTCGATGGCACCTAACAACAACAACAACATAGCCAGGTAATTCAAACAAAAATGAATAGACATTGTTGTTGTTGTTGTTGTTGTTAGGTGCCGTCAAGTTGTGTCCGACTCATAGCAACCCTCATAGGGCTTTCAATGGCAGATTGTTTCGGGATTGCCTTGGGAGTGGGTTGCCATGTCCTTCTCCCATTTTTGGGGTGCTGGGAATCGAACTCGGGACCTCAGAGATGGCAGAGCAGCACTCTACCAACTGAGCTAAATCCCAGCCCAAATAGACATTAGAAATGTAAATTACAATGTGATGTGAAGCACCAGCACCTCTAAGGGAAAAGGAGCTGTCCTCTCCAAAATGGGGCTCCCACATTAGCACATTTCCCCTGATCTATTATAATTTTTCCATAATCTCCTCACTAAAACCTCTTGCACCCCTGAAGGAACACATGGAAGGAAAGATGACCCCTGGACCTCGCTGCTTCCACCCAGGAACAAACAGAGAAACATAATTCACACAAGGACAGTGTTCTGTTTTACAGCTCAGATGCCAAATGTCCTTAACAGCCACTAAGTGGATCATCAGGTGCCTTTCACCTTTCCCTGGATGCAGAATTAATTTTTCCAAATCCTTAATCATCCCTCCTGGAAATATTCCAAAGGAGAGCCTTTTGCAGAGGCACTTAGGCTAATTATCTACTTTGGGTTTTACCTATTTAGGCATTCAAATGTTTTCAAATGCATCTCTTTTCATAAAAGTCTAAGGATTTTTTTCTTTCTTTTCATTTTCCCTCAACTCTAAATAGAGTGAAAAAAGAAATTAAAAGTTCACATGAAAAACATTTGTCTTATATTCTTTTAATTTAAAAAAAAACATGCCTCCAAACAATCTCTTATAAGGTTGAGTCATGCAGACTGGCACCTATGGCCCAGACCATGGAACAGTTGGTCACAGTAACCTGGAACACGAAGGAGCCTGTTACTTTCATCACATAAAGCTCTGGTGGCCTGAAATCCAGACCTATTATCTGTGCTTTTACATTCATATATCCAACTAATCCCCAAATCCTGTTCGCTTTATCTCCCAAATGTTTCTCCCAACTTTTCTCTCCTGCTTACTAACCATCCAAGTCTTCAAAGCTATAACAACTTCCTAACTAGTCCTGGAGAACATCATGTTTGGGAGAGTGGCAGGTCAATGCAAAAGAAGAAACCCCTCCACCAGATGGATTGACACAGTGTCTGCAACAATGGGCTTAAACATAAATAAGATCGTTTGCCTGGCACAGAATCAGCAAGTGTTTCGGTCTGCTGTACATAGGGTCGCTATGAGTCAGACTCGACTTGACGGTACCTAACAACAACAACAACAACAACTAGTCCCTTACTCCAGTGCCTTCCCACTCAATTCCATCTCCAAACTGATCTTTTTCAAAATTTAAATATGATAGTAACTTTCTAGCTCAAAACCCCTTTATAACTCCTAACTGACTACAGGATAAAGCCCAAACTACCTAATTAGTTTCCCAGGATCCTCCGTACCCCATTACGCCAACTCTGTATCCTTACCTCCTTACCAAAGGAGATACCATATCCTATCATAACATATTCTAGTCCCCTGGACACAGCCTCCACATCTTTGTTTATGCTGCCCTTTGGTCTGAAATGCCTTCCCTTTGCCCCATGTATGCCTATTTCCTTTCACAATTTATGACTCGATTCTGGCTCATCCCCAAATCCCAGCCTCATTTCCAAGGCAAGGATCCTAGGAGCCCCTTATTCCTCCTACCTGTACACATGCCTCTGTCCTTACTCTTAACACATACTGTAAGGATCTAAAATTACCTTAAAAAGTCCATTTTCACTGCTTAAGGACAGATATATGATTTCATCTTCTTTGTATGCCCAAAGCTAAAGAAATGCCTGATTAAGTATTTGTTGAATCAATACAGGAATCATTGCCAATTTTCCCCTAAGTTCTGAGGCTCTCCCTACCGCTGCCCCAGCAATGGTACCACTGTCCATCATGTGGTTCACATGTTGCTGGAAAAATAAAATAGATTGGATCCCATAACCAAGTTTCTCACTAATAGGTAAATACAAGGATAAGTTTTTTCCTTAAATATAGTACTAAAGTTATAATAGTTTATATTGAATGTGGAAGAGGGGGACATCCACATGTCTGTCAGCTTATGGTATAGGGAGGGGCTGGCATGTTGCTGTGATGCTGAAAGCTATGCCACTAGTATTTCAGTTACCAGCAGGGCCACCCATGGTGGACAGGTTTCACCTAAGCCTCCAGAATAAGACAGATTGAGGGGGAAGAACCCTGCAGCCTGTTCCTCAGATAATTAAAATTGAAAACACTATGAATAGCAGAGAAGCAGTGTCAAATACAATGCCAGAAAAGGAGCGCCCCCCCCCCAAAGGCTAGAAGACATTCAGAGGATGACTGAGGAAGAGTTATCTCCTCAAAGTAGAGTCGACATTAATGATGGGAATGGAATAAAGCCCCTAGGACTTCTTTTTGCTGATGTGGCACAACTCAAAATGAGAAAAAACATAGTGTCTGCAACACTTGGCTCAATATAAAAAGATTGTGTTCATGGAAACTATTGGGGAGTGTTTCATTCTGTTACACATAGGGTCACTGTGAGTCAGATCTGACTCAATGGCACCTAACAACAACAAGGGGCAGAAAATAATATAATTACCATGAAAGCACATGAACTCAGCACAGGAAAGTCATCTGAACCAAGTCTCAGTCACCAGAAAAAGAATGAGGCCATCTTAGCTTGTCCAGTCCTCTGTTTGTCCCCTTGCCACAGAGGCAGGTGGAGATACATCTTTAGAGCTCCTCGCCCCAGGTGGTGGTTCTCATGTGGGCCACTTCTCCCTGCTTACTTCCATGAGAGATCAGGTAGCAAAGACAGGAAAGCCACTTCAGTAACAAAAGCAACAGAATCCCAAAACCCCACCTCAGGAGCTAGATGAATTATTCTCTACATTTACCCTTGGGAACAGCCATTATAATTACTGATGTAGCCACAGGGATCATCTGTACCATCGGCTGGACACAAGGAAGTAATCAGTCATTTAGGGAAGGGGTGGGGATAGAAGAGGAAAAGTAAAGCTTTAAAATTGCAAATGGTGGGGCATGGTGGCACATGCCTATAATACCAGCAATTTGGGAGGTGGAGGCAGGAGGATCGCAAGTTTGAGACTAGAGACAGCCTGCACAATTTAGCAAGACCCTGTTTCAAGATAAAAATAAAAAAGAGGCCAGAGGTGCAGCTCAGTGGTAGAGCACTTGCAAAGTATGTGCAAGGCCCTGAATTCAGAACCCCCAGTACCACAAAATAAAAAAAGAAGAAGGAGAAGTGCAAGTGAGATGATGAGTCATTTAGGGGATAAAAAGTTGAAAGAAAGAAAGGAAGGGAGGGAGGGAGGGAGAGAGAGAGAGAGAGGGAGAGAGAGGGAGAGGGAGAGAGAAAGACAGAAAGACAGGGAAGTTTCTTATATGAATTTGTGGCTAATGCAATCCAAATAAGAAAGACATCATTTTGGCCAAAGACAGGGGCTGTCCACTTGGCCATAAAGACTGAATTCACCCTCAGGACCTATCTGATTTCTGCATTAGCATGGTTACTAGTTTTTGTTCCTCTCTGGATCTCATATTATAGATTCTTGTGAGGTGTTGTAGGGGCAGATCCAACTCACAATGACCCGCAGAGTTTTCAATGGCTGATTGTTTCAGAACTTCCTTTCGAGTGGATTGCCATATCTTTCTCCCATTTTGCCAATGCTGGGATCAAACCTGGGTCTTAAATGTGGGTGGCTCTAACTCCAAGGGAACAGGGACAGCCATACAAAGAAGGTTTGGATTTCTTGTTTTTTCCTTTTTTTTTTTTTTTTTTTTTTGATAACTTTTAAAATATTTATAAAAGCATTATATGTTCATTTCAGAAAATGTTATTGTAAATAAAAAGAAATAAACCAAA
>VMDO01040927.1:0-11573 GCA_007922755.1 Pedetes capensis | reverse complement strand
AGTGCTCTTCTCCAACAGCCCTTTATTGTTTCCTTGTCTGTCCCAGTGGATGAAATGGACTAGACTGCTCTATGTACTGCCCTTATATACTCTCCAGAGACTAGCCAAGGACCAATTAGAGGCAGTCACCCCATATGGGTTTCAGCCAATCAGAGGGGATATTCAAATTTGGGTTTGTAAAAGTAGCCAATCAGAGTGGTCCCAGAACAGTCCAATCAGGAGCAGTTCTGGGGTTTGTGTCGAGGGGTCTGAGGTAAGGGATTAGATGCCAGTGCCATCTTGGGTTGCTCAACAACCCTGAGTTCCTGGATATAGGGCAAAGGTGACTGCCCGGGGAACAAGCTTCAGTCCTCCAAGGGGCCTAGATAGGCCTGAGACGAACTGCCTCTCTAGGCAGTGCCCTACAAGGTGTCATGGCGTATTCTTTCCATCACAGAAGAAGGTAACTGATAAACATTAACAAAATGTAGATTAGAAGTATCGATCTCTTACAGGATTCTTTTTATGATATTTACAGTGAACTAGGCAATAAATGTACTTAGAAAGGGAAACTCTGTTCAGTACACATTAGCATGATTTTATCTGTGAATATTTGTGTATGACATATGCACAAAGTAATGTATAATTACGGTGATTATTCTGAGTCGGGTAATTGTAAATATCAATTGGAGGAAATAACACTAGTATTTTGATGTCACAATCTCATTTATAGACATATCTCTACAATAAAGTACATAATAGCCAATTGGTTTTGTGTTTTGTGACACTTTCTCACTTTATCTGGGTTAGAAAAAAAGCACAAACTACTGTGTTTCCTTTTTGAAATTGAATATCAGCTGAAATTCCTTTGAATTGATTATTTATATGTTTAAATTTGAGAGGAATAAATGTATTTTGTGGGGGGAAAGGTTATTGGCCATTTTAATCCAGGGACTAGTGCATACCTTGTAAGTGCTCTACCACAGAGCTGTACTCCCAACCTCTTTTGTATTTGTTGCCTTCAGAAAGAGTCTTGCTAAATTGCATGGGCTTTCTCTGGTTTAGGATTTACAATCCTCCTGCTTTGCCTTGCAAGTGGCTGGGATTACTGCACCAGCACACAGAAAAACTTTAGGTTAATGTAATTTTAATGGAAATTTTTATTATGGTTTGATTTAGTAAAATGTAGTAGCAAATCATCAATCCAATGTAACCTGATAGTCAGACAAATTATCTTAAATGAAATGCAAATGTTTTTCTGAGGGTAGGGGATGAAGGAAGATGGAGATAGAACCACAAAAGCTAATTATGTTTCCCCTAGCATGGGTTCCAAAGAAAGGAAAGAACTATGGCTTTTATTATAGAAATATTTAATTGTTTTTGTTTAACTGATTCTTTTTTAATATCATTAATAACTTGATCTTATTGCCTTAGTTATAAAGTCTAAAATATATGATATGGTTTCACCATGTGGTAAAATCACCTAAATTTTATTTCCTACAATGATTCTGCCCTTTCCTCAGCTCAGAAGCCATGTTTTCTGCAAGATAGGGAATGACATCATTTTGTGCAGAGAATAATTTACCACCTGCTGGAAGGAGGAGGCATATTGTGGCAGCTGCACTATTGATTTGAAAAAGTGGCAAAATAGAAATGTATAGACGAGTATGTCAGTGTAATGGGTGGAGAAGTGTAACATGCTTTCCTCAACAACAGCTGGAAAATTATACCAAGCTGAAAATAGTATCTTTTGGCTACAAACCAAACCACTCTTACTACACAGAGCAAAAACACTACTCACAAGTGAATTCCTTATTCTGTTTATAGAATTAGCAATTTCACTGCAAGACATACTAGGTATTTGGGAGGGGATGTTTAGAAATGAGGAAAAGATATACTTTATGACCCCATTCATTTTCAAACAAGACCCAGGGTCTTCAGATAAACAAGAAAAGCAATAATCCCTCTTGATTCCTTGCTGTTTTCCTTTAAAGACTGACCTTGCATAAAGAAATATAGATTTTTTAAAAGAAAAATAAAAGCTTCTTTGGAGCTTTATAAAATGCCAGTAATAACTTCAGAAATAATCTCTCTCTAAGTGACAAATTTAATCAATTATAAATGAAATGAAAGCTCTGTGTGTTTATGAGGCATTTAATAAATGGATGAGCTTGTGCAGCAAATACAAATTATCTGTATCTGTAAACAATATTTTTATACAGTTTGCAAACAACAGCTAATGCAAAACTGTCACCAAGAATCAATTCAAAGGTGTTTTGTTTTTATTTTTCATTTTATATTTTTAGATTTGGCAGCAGAGTGATGATGGCCAAGGACATACTATCTTCTCTTATAACACATGGGGTGGCAAGTATCTCTCATGTTTAATGGCATCAGACTGTTACATCACACTCAAGTATTTAACCACTAATGTTCTAAATGTTATATTTTAAAAATAATACCAATTAAATATTATTTTGATATAATGTTTGCTCCATTTTTTCTTTGCATTTTGATCTAAATAGTTTTCATAATTACTACAATTTAAGACATTTTCAGAATAATAGTTTATTTTTATACATTTACTAATTACATTATTCATCTTTCTTGGATATGTTGACAGTTTGAGCAAACATTAATATTTATATAAAGTTAGGCACATTTTTTCTGGCATTTTTCAAATCAAATGAAAATTTCATCTTTGTTTCATATCTATTTTACAGTATAGCATAATATATATATGTATATATATGTATATCTATGTATATATACATAGATATGTATACATGTATACATGTATATATACATGTATATACATACATGTATATATACATGTATATATACATAGATATGTATATATACATAGATATCTATGTATATATACATAGATATACATTATATACACACACACACACACACACACACATTTAAAGCAAACGTACCCTGTGGCTACTGAACATTTACACATTTACACATTTGTTGTTTGTACTTAGGTGCTATGGAGTTGGGTACAACTCAAAGTGATCCTAAGTGCAATATAACAAAACACTAACCCACATTGCTCCATGAGCACGATCTTTTATGTTTGAGCCCATTATTGTAGTCACTGTATTTTTTCTCATTTTGAATTTTGCCACATCGGCAAAAGGAGGTCCCAGGGCTTTACTCCATTCTATCCTTAAGGTTGACTCTACTTTGAGGAGACAACTCTTCCCCCATAGTGTTTTGAATTCCTTCTAGTCTGTGGGGGCTCATTTTCTGGCACTATATTTGACAGTACTTCTCCGCTATTCATAGAGTTTTCAATGGCTAATTATTTCAGGAGAGGGCTGCCAGGTCCTTCTTTCTAGTCTGTCTTGGTCTAGAAGCTCAGGCATATGCAAGCTCTCACAGCACAAAAAGCTGACAGATATTAACAGTGTATAATTCAGTAGTTTAAAATCTCTACTTTTTCCTTTCTTGAATGAGGCCTATAGGATTTCAATTAATTTGTAATATATTTTCACTGCCTGATGATGTATTTGTCATTTTACAAAACATACCCACAAATCAAATATCTGTAAATCTCCTAGCATTAAAGTCATGGGAGTCTCTTTCTGTCTCCTTGAATCCAGATTCAAGAGGGTCTGGGTTTTTGACTGCTCAAACCGAAGATGACTGTGGAAGTGACTCTATGATTTTTGAAGATAAGCCATAAAATCTGATGCAGCATCTTCCTGATTCCCTGAGATTCTCATTCATGGTGAAGCATCACCATGTAAAAATTCTTACTATTAAGGTACAACCACGCTGAAGTTGCATGTGTAGAAACATCAGTTAACAAGCCCGGCTAATAACAAGCATGAACTCTCTTTTTTGAAGGTGAGCCACATGGGATACTCATCCAGATGAGCCTTCAGATGATAGGATCTCAACTGATACCAGACTAAAACTCTAGGAGAACCTCAAGTGAGAACTGTCTAGCCAGGTTGTTTCAATATTTTTGGCTCGGAAAATTGTGAGCAATATAAAACTGTTGTTTCAAATTGCTAATTTCAAACTGCTAATTTTGGCTGTGTCTGAAGCCATATCACCCTGGCGTCAGATCCCACCTGATCTTGGAAGCTAAGCAGGGTCAGCTTGGTTAGTCTAAGAATGGGAGATCTCTGGGAATAACAGGCACTGTAGGCTTGGGAGAAGGCCCTGGCAATCTACTCCCACCACAATCTGCCATTGAAAACCTTATGAATAGCAGAGAAGCACTGGCACTAATGCCAAATATGGCAGAGTGTGGAGGACTATTTCATTCTGTTGTACATAGGGTGGCTATGAGTCAGACCCAAATAGACAGCACCTAACAACAACAACAATTTTGACTATAGTAATTGGTGGTGTTATTAACTCTTCATTGATAATCTCCCTGAGAGAAAAGCTCTTTGACAACTAACATTCCACAAGTTCTACTGTCTACTTTGCTTGGTACCATATTACATAGATACTTCTACTGAATATCTTTAGTTCCTATATCCCTAGGTGTTGGAACCACTATCTGAAAAGAAAAAAAAAAAAGAGAATATTTTCACATGACAGTAGTGTAGAATCTAAGAGGAATCTCCTTGCAAATAATCCACAGAATTCTATCCTCTGCTCTGGTTGTTGTAACTGGGTGTAGTTGAGGTGGATTTGACTCAGAGTGACCCTAAGTACAACAAAACTAACCACCACTGTGCTATGGTCATGATTGTTTTATGTTGAGCCCAATATTTCAACCACTATATTTCATTTCATTTTGAATTGTGTCACACCAGGAAAAAGAGATTCCAGGAGCTTTGAGGAGGTAATTCTTCCTCCATTTATTGAATGCCTTGTAGCCCTGGGGGGTGGGGGAAAGCTCATTTTCTGGCACTATAGTTGACGATGCTTCTCTGCCATTCATAGGACTTTCAACAGCTAATTACTTCAGGTCTGATCCACAATCAGCACCTGGTCTTTTTCTGACATTTGATATTGAGTTTTTCCATTGTCTCCTTTCTCAAGTGTAGTCAGTTTGGTTCCTATATGTTCCATCTAGTGACTTCCATGTGTGTAGTCACCATTTATGTTGGTGAAAAAATGTATTTGCAAAGGTCATGGTCTGACAAAATTCTATCTTGTGATCTCCAGCATCATTTCTGTCACGAAGGCCATATTTGCCAAATACTTCTTCTTTGTTTACAACTTTGCATTCTAGTCACTGGTAATTATCAGTACATCCCTATCACATGTTAAATCTATTTCAGATTGCAGAAGCTGGTAAAAATCTTCCCTATCTTCATTTATAACCTTAGATGTGGGTGCATAATTTGAATAATAGTCATACTAACTGGCCTTCCTTGTATGAGTATGCATATTATTCTATCACTGACAGCATTATACATCAGGACTGATCTTGAGATGTCTTTTTCAATGATGAATGCAACCCTATTTCTCATTAATCTGTCATTCCTGACATAGTAGACCACCTGATAATCTGATTCAAAATGGCCCATGACAGTTCGTTTTAGCTCACTAATGCCTAGAACATCAATGTTTATGCATTCCATTTCCCGTTCAACAATTTCTAATTTTCCTAGAGTCATACTGTGTACATTCCATTTATTCCAATTATTAATGGATGTTTACGGTTGTTCCTTCTCACTTTGAGTCATACCACATCAGCACATCAGCAAATGGTGGTCCCTGGGGCTTTACTCCATTCCTAACATTATGGTAGACTCTATTTTGAGGAGGAAACTCTTTCCAATTGTCTTTTGAATGCATTCCAAACTGTGGAGTTCATTTTCTGGCACTATATCTGACAGTGTTTATCTGTTATTCACAGAATACTCCATGTCTGATTGTTTCAGGAGTAGGTTAGGCATGTTCTTCTCCCTAGTCTGTCTTAGTCTGAAAGCTCAGCTGAAAACTGTCCACCATGGGTGACCCTGCGGTATCTGTAAAACTGGTAGCATAGCTTTCAGCATCACAGCAACACTGAAGCCTGTAAGGTACACCAGACCATCAAATAAATGCTCAAGTACAGGTTCAAACAGAAACTAAAGAAAGTTAGAACAATTGTATGAGAGCAAATGTATGACCTTGAGTGTATCCCCCTGAGTTCAGAGACCACCTCACAAACAAGTTTGATGCATTAGACAGTAATGACTGAGGACCAGACAAGTTGTGGCATGACATCAAAGACATCATTCGTAAGAAAAAATAAAAGCTTATTAAAAAGGTAGGAAACAAGGAAAGACCAAATTACATGTCAAAAGATACTCTGAGACTTGCCCTTGAACATTGAGCAGTTTGAGTAAAGGGAACACATGATGAAGTTAAAGAACTAAATAGGAGATTTCAAAAGGCAGCTCAAGAAGACAAAACCAAATATTACAATGACATGTGCACAGAGCTGAAGATAGAAAACCAAAAGGGAAGAATATGCTGAGCTTTTCTTAAGCTTAAAGAATTGAAGAAAAAAATTCAAACCTTGTGTGGCAATAGTGAAGGATTCTACAGGGAAAATATTAAATGATGCAGGAAACATCAAAAGAAGATGGAATGAATACACAGAGTCATTATATCTAAAGGAATTGGTGGATGACCAACCATTTCAAGAGATTGCATATGATCAGAAACTAATGGTATTGAAGATTGAAGTGGAAGCTGCCTGAAAGGAATTGACAAAACACAAGGCTGCACAAGTTGATGGAATACCAACAAACATGCAGGATTGGAGGTGCTAACTTGTTTTATGCTCAGAGATTTAGAAAATAGCTACCTGGCCAAATGACTGGAAGAGATCCATATTTGTGCCTATTCCCATAAAGGGGAATTAACTAAAAGGGGAAATTATCAAATGTTATCATTGATATCACACACAAGTAAAATTTTGCTAAAGATCATCCAAAAGTGACTGCAACAGTACATTACCAGGGAATTGCCTGAAAATTAAGCCAGATTCAAAAGAGGGCATGGAACAAGGGACATCATTCCTGATGCCAGATGGATATTAGCCAAAAGCAGAGAATACCAGAAATATATTAATAACTTTGCAAAGGCATTTGACTGTGTGGATCACAATAAATTATGAATAACATTGTGAAGAATGGGAATATCAGAGAGCTTAATTGTACTCATGAGGAACTTGTACATGGGCAAGGAAGCAGTCATTCAAACAGAACAAGGAAATATTGGAGGTTTAAAGTCAAGAAAGATGTATGTCAGGGCTATACGCTCTCACTGTACCTCTTTAATCTCTAAGTTGAATAAATAATCAGAGAAGCTGTACCTTCTGAAGAACATGGCATTTTGGTTGGAGGAACATATATTAACAGCCTGAATTATGCAGATGACACAATTCTGCTTGCTGAAAATGAAGAGAATTTGAAACATTTACTGATGAAGAAGAACACAGCCTTCAGTGTAGGTTGTGCCTCATCATAAGCAAAACAAAAATACAAGGTAAGTAAGCAACTTCATGGTAAATGGAGAAAAGCTTGGGGTTGTCCAAGATTTGCTTTACTTGGTTCTACAATCAATACCCAGGGAAGCAGCAGTGAAGAAGTAAAAAAGCACTTTGCACTGGGAAAAGCTTTTGCAAAAGACTTCTTTAAAGTGCTGAAAAGTAAAGTTGTCACGTTGAAGACCAAGGTGCACCTGACTCATGCCTAATATTTTCAGTTGTATCATGTGCTTGTGCAAGCTGGATGCTGAATAAGGGACACAAATGAAGAACTAGTACTTTGGAATTATGGTTCTGTATATAAATATTTAATATACCATCAACTTTCAAAAGAACCAACAGATCTGTCCTAGAAGAAGTGCAACCAGAGTGCTCCTTGGAACCAAGGTTGGTTAGACTGCATCTTACGTATTTTGGGCATGTAGTCAGGAGGGACCAATCCCTGGAGAAGGACATCATGTTTGGGAGAGTGACAGGTCAACAACAACAAAAAAAGAAGACGCTCCACTACATGAATTGACATGGTGTCTATAACAATGGGCTTAAACATAAAAAAGATCTTGTGCCTGGTATAGTGTTAGAGAGTGTTTTGTTCTGTTGTAGATGGGGTTTCTATGAGTTGGACCTGACTCAAAGTCACCTAACAACAACAGCAGTTGTTTTGGGACTGGGCTTCAGGGTCCTTCTCCTATTCTTTCTTAGTCTGGAAGCTCAATTGAAACTTGTCCACCATGAGTGGATGTGATGGTATCTGAAACACTAGTGGCATAGCTTTAAGCACCGCACGACACACAAGCCTCCACAGCAGGACATGCTGACAGAAATGTGCCGGTTTGCTCTGGTACTAGGAGTCATTTCATTAATCACCACAAAATTTGAGAGCACATGGATATTATAGGCCAAAATAATAATTGCATACAAACTTCTGTTAAAGTTCATGCTCTCTTTATTTTTCCTTTCTACTTAACATCAACAACGAAAATGCATGTGAAGCTTGCAGCCATAGCCCCCTGGCATCTGATCTTGTCTGATCTTGGAAGCTAATCAGGGTCAGGCCTTGTTAGTGAGAGACTGCTTAAGAACAGTGGATATTAACTAATAATATTTTTATTTTAAACGGAAGGGCAATTTTTTTCAAAGGTTCTAATTATGTAACCCAGATTGTCCTCATGCTCTTGACTGTTCTGCCTCAGGCTTATACTGGAATTACAGGAATGAACAGCCAGACTGGGCTCTTAATGCTATTTTTTCAGACACAAATTTTGCAATTATTCTATGTAATATAATACTGATATGTTTATACTTATTTGTACTTACTGTTGTAATTAAGAATTATATGCTTAAACAAACAGTTCATTTTAAGGTGTTCTGCTCTTTTTCTCTTTAGATATTTAGAAATATTTCTTTGCTTTCAATGCTCAGAATTTTTTCCATATTGCCCATATCTGTTAAACTTTATAAAATCTGTTGTATTTAGCAATTTATAGATATTTCTTCAATTTTAAAAAATTCTCAATCATTATTTCTGTATTTCCTGCCTTCCATTTCTTTTCCCCTCTTCTCAGAGTTTAAATATATAATGTATGTTAATATATAATGTATTTTATATTAAAATTAAATGTTATAGCAATAAGAACAACTATACTAATTTAAAACAACAAGACATTTTCAATTAGTAGTACTCTATCCCTGACAATATTTGGAGTTGTCAGTGGATGGGTTTAATATAACATAAACCAACTTATAATCGGCTATATGACCTTTTTAATATTTCCTTCCTAATGTGTACCCCACCTCCTTATTTCCTGTAAACGGATAGAACTGCTCCTGGTTTGACACTGATCAGGACAAATTATTTCTAAAAAAAATTGTGGTATGATCTACAGTTAACTTATCAGAGCTCTTCATTACACATTATTGCAGGCTATATTTTAGTAAATGAGTTTCACAATAACATTTGAATTTAAAATAAAAGAGAAAATTGGGTTGTTTAAGAATAGCTAATGTCATTTGCGCCTGCAGCCGTAGCCCTGTGGCATCTGATCCCGTCAGATCCTGGAAGCTAAGCAGGGTCGGGCCTGGTTAGTACTTGGATGGGAGACTGCCAGGGAACACCAGATACTGTAGGCTTGGGAGAAGGACCTGGCAACCCTCTCCCAAAAATCAATCTGCCATTGAAAACCCTATGAGCAGCGGAGAAGCACTGACAATAGTGTTTCCCCTGTTGTACACAGGGTCACTGAGTCGGATAACGACTCGACAGCACCTAACAACAACAACAATGTAATTTGCAAATGATTGCTATGATTTCTAGAAATTTTTAAGTTAAAAAGCATCCCCTGTTAAAAAGGAGAAAATTCATATTATAAATGCATATTATTTTTAATAAGCAAAAGCTCATTGAAATGAATGAGACCTTTGCACCATTTTACCCAAAGCAATTTTGTGTAATAAGAAAAATTCCTTGGAGGTAGTCTGTTATGGAATTTAACTTCGGCTCAGTAAATTGTTTCTCTATTTCTTCTGAAATGAGAATTTAAAGAAAGTGAATACAAATGAAGGTATAATGAATAAAAAGTGTGAACCTGTTGGTAATGATGAGTCATTTTTGCAGTATAGGAAAAATGTAGTTATATCTTCACACCAAATCATTAGTAAAAATGCTGTATCAAATTCCCTATGACTAAATTATTTGTAAAGTTATTGCTTATGCTGTGTTTATTTTGAACAATAAAAATGCTGATAATTAAAAGAGGAAACTTGCATTGTTGGAAAAAGACATTAATCCATCTTTCCAACTGCATTTCTCATGACTATTATTACTGCTCCCTGGCCCTAAACTCATTTTCCATCCACTCCAGCCTCTTTATTATTCCCAAAGATGCCACCTGCCTCATATCTCTGTGGGCTGATTCATTCTCTTCCCTAAGATATTCTCTTCTCTCTTATTATATATGCAGTTAACTTTTTGCCTTCCTTTCAAGGACCAGAAGGAATCTTTGAAAAGTCTAGCTCAGTTGGAGTGCATTATTCTTTCCTCTGTGATGGAAAGGGCATCTTTCTGCACCTTTCTGGCACTGCATTAGTATCATTAGCGTATATGAATTATCTGACATTAAAAGGAAGATAAACTTCAATTTTAAATTTTCTCTTGACTGTAAGTTATAAAGTAAGCATCCAGTTTTGTATAACTTCTAGTAGTCCATAATTAGACCAAGGATGGATGGGGAGTGCACAGAAAGTCACCCATGAATTAACTGCTTTGTGCAAGAACAAGTAATGTTCTCTCTTACCTTGCCAGGGAAACTGTGCTGATTTTGATGAAATTAGACCACAATTTCTCTTCCATGATGCAGATTTTGGCTTCATAATATATTTTGTCAGTATTTTCAAGGGCTCTGTGTGTCATTGTGTCTGTGCTTCCATGTGTGTTTGCAGTTATTATGTTGCTGTTGTTTAGATGTGAGTGATGCTTTTTAGCTAACTAACAGCAATGTATAGATTTATCTCCCCAACAGTTTAGGACATACTAGAAGGAGACAAGACTTAGAGTAGCAAACCACATACTGGATTATGTTATGTTATTTTAGACTGAATAAGACATAGGTAAACTTATAGAAGAAGACCTGTTATCCTAAGGAATTTCAAGTGGAGAACTGGAATATTTTTCTTCACTGGAACATACTGGAAAGCTAAGAGAAAGAGAAATTGCGATATACTTGACTAAACAAGCAACAATAACAACAACAACAAAAAACCACTTAAGTCTCCCCTCAACCAAAACTTGTTAGAGGAAGCTAACTCTTAGACTTGAAAGAATGCAAGTGTCTCTGTTTAAAATAAATGAAAAAGAATGGACATAGTAACCTATCTATGTTTTCTACCTCTTAATTAACACAACATTTGAATTACCTGTTATTAAATGTTAAATAAATGACAGAAGGGAATGATCTTATTGGATATTATTTTGAAGTCCATTGCAGTGAGATGTGATCTACATTGCATCCAGAAAGTATATGCTGCCTTTTTTTTTTTTTTTTTTTGCATTTTCCCTAGAAAAGCACAGCATGGAATATTAGCAAGTCCAGGGTTAAAAGGAAAAAAATGAGATATAATTCTAGGTTTTAACTTA
>VMDO01040926.1:0-11574 GCA_007922755.1 Pedetes capensis | reverse complement strand
GCTTTAAAAATATTATTAAGTAGAATTAGTCAATATTTACAGTATATTCCATGATGTTTTCAATATTTATTGCTTCTATTTCAATGGTCGTAAAAGTACCTGCGCATGCCTCTTACTGACATTTTCAAATTTGAATAAGAAGTATCCAGAGATAAAATAATAATATTTTTACATATTTTTTAAAAAGTGTCGTTGTTACTATTGTCATTAACCTGAGCAACTTAAATAATATTTTTGAGGAAATGTAACAAATTGATGATATGTTATATATTACCATAAGTTCTTTTCTTTTCATTCATTCTTTCTTTCTTTCTTTCTTTTTATACTGGGGGGCTGAACCTACGGCCTTTCACATACTTTGCAAGTGCACTACCACTGAGCTGCATCTCTAGCCCCATTTGTTTTTTTATCTTCAGGCAGGGTCTCACTATGCTACACAGGCTGCTTCTATCCTTGAGCTTGTGATTCTCCTGCCTCTGCCTCCCATGTCTCTGGTATTACAGGCATGTGCCACTGTTCCCAGCCATGTAGTTCTTTACATTGGATAGAATTTGAAGGTAGTATAAACTAAATGGAGTGAGTTTAACTATATGAAGGTATCATTCCATTAAGATGAGATTGATTTTAATAAGATTGCTACGTAAATAACTTGTGATTTCAATGTTGCTTGTTGTTGTTGTTAGGTGCCTTCGAGTCGTGTCCGATTCATAGTGACCCTCATAGGGTTTTCAATGGCAGATTGTTTAGGGATTGCCTTGGGAGTGGGTTGGCCATGTCTTTCTCCCATTTTTGCGGTGCTGGGAATTGAACTCAGGACCTCAGAGACTGCAGAGCAGTGCTCTACCAACTGAGCTAACTCCCAGCCTCAATTTCAATGTTAACTCTCATTTAATATATCAGATATTTGTACTGGCTTTACAATACATTTTTTTCTGGCTCCCGTAAGTAAATGGCATCTACCAAACCATCCTGTATGCTCTTCTCTTAACTCCTAGTGAATGAAGATGCTTTCTCTTAATATCATATTTGTGTTATGTCATAAGGGATTAAAACTATCATATTGTACTTTTAATTTGCATTCCTTTAATTGTCAAGAAGTTTGGGCATGTTTTGTTGGAATTCTTTGTTGTATATATCTTTATTGAAGTATATATGTTCAAACTTTGCAAATATTATTTTGGGACAAATTGACTTATTAAGTTTTATGTACCCTTTCTTTACATGTTCTGAATAAAGTTCCTATGTCAGGTAATTAATTAACAACTGTCTTCTCATTCTATGTCCTTTTATTCTTCTTGTGCTGTCCTTTTTTATTGTTTGTTTGGTTTTTGAGACTAGATGTTTCTGTGTAATCCAGTCGGGCCTGGAACTCACTAAGTAGACCAGGTTTACCTTGAGATCCTGTCGATCCTCCTGCCTCAGCTTCAAGAATGCTGGGATTACAAGCATGTGCCAGCGTGCCCAGCTCTGGTATTGCTGTCTTCAGAAAAGCAAAACTATTGAATTTTGATAAAGTCAAACATCTGTTTATTCTTTTATGGACAATGCATTTACCTGAGTATTCATAAAAACCTTTAAAAATTCAGGTCATTTCAGTGAGTACTCTTCTGGCAGCTTAATAAGTTTCAAATTTTACATTTAGATTTTGTAGCCATTTAGTTTTATTGTTTTTATTTAATATAGTTCAAGGCATGGAAAACACTTTATTAAAAATATTATCCAATTTGTTGAGAGCCATTTGTTGGAAATACTCTACTTTCTATATAAATTGTTTTTACAACTTTGTTAAAAATTCCCACTGGGTACCATGAGTGTGGCACATGTCTGTAATTACAGAAATTTGGGAGGATGAGGCAGGAACATCATGAGTTCAAGGACAGAGGCAGCCTGTGCAACTGTCTAAAAATAAAAAATGAAAAAGAGACTGAGGTACAGTTCATTGGTAGAGTGTTTGCCTAGCATTTGTAAGGCCTTGAGTACAACGCCACAGTATTGAAAAAAATATAATCGTTCTCTATATGGTGTTGTTAGGTGCCGTTGAGTTGATATCCGAATCAATGACCCTAAGTACAACAGTCAAAACACAATTGTCAGTGCTTCTCTGCTATTCATAGGGTTTTCATGCAAGATTGTTTTTTGGGAGTGGGTTGCCAGGTCCTTTTCCTAAGCGTACAGCATCTGGTGATCCCAGGCGGTCTCCCATCCAAGTACTAACCAGGCCTGACCCTCCTTACCTTCTGAGATCTGATGGGATAGGACACTACAGTGATACAGGTGCAGACTCTCTCTATATAGTCTGATCTATTTATTTTTTTACTCTCATCATTTATATTTATTTGCGTGATTTTTACACCAATACTACATTTTCTTGATTATCTGTCTCTGTTTGTTGTTGTTAAGTGCCATTGTGTCAGATTCAACTCATAGAGACCCTATGTACAATAGAACAAAACACCACCATATACTGTGCTATACACAGTCTTTTCATATTTGAGCCCATTGTTGTAGTCACTGTGGTTTTTTTCCCTTTTTGAGTCATGCCATATCAGTAAAAGGAAGTCCTAGGGGCTTTACTCCATTCCCATCATTAAGGTTGACTCTACTTTGAGGAAGCAAATCTTCTCCAGTCATCTCTTGAGTTAATTCTACCCAGAGGGGCTGATTTTCTGGCATTATTTTTGACAGTGATTCTCTGCTATTCATGGGATTTTTCAATAGCTAATTGTTTTGGAGGTAGGCTGCTGGGTTCTTCTTCCTAGTCTGTCTTAGTCTGGAAGCTCAGCTGAAACCTGCCCACCATGGTTGGTCCCGTGGTTATCTGAAATACTGGTGGAATAGCTTTTAGCATGACAGAAACACACAAGTCCCCACAGCATTATAATATGTAGTGGTTCTGAATAAAACACACCCTTACCATATGATCCAGTAATTTCACTCTTGTTGTTGTTGTTGTTGTTAGGTGCCATTGAGTCAATGTCTGACTCATGTCAACCCTATGTGAAGTGGTATGAGAAACTGAAAATACTTCAAGAAACAAATAATCTGGACAATTTAATAAGAACTTAAAATGGTTATGACTAAACATCAACAAAACAAAAATCATTACGACTGGGTCAGCATGCAACTTCACAATAAATGGAGAAAAGATTGAAGTTGTCCAAGATTTTGCTTTGCTTGTCTCTATAATCAACACCCGTGGAAGCGGCAGTCAAGAAATCAAAAGACGCATTGCTCTAGGAAAAGCTGTGGCAAAAGATCTCTTTAGTGTATTGAAAAGCAAGGATGTCACATTGAAGACGAAGGTGTGTCTGACTCATGCCATGGTATTTTCAGTGGCATCATATGGTTGTGGAAGCTGGACATTGAACAAGAGAGACAGAAAAAGAATTGATGCTTTTGAATTGTGGCGCTGGAGACTTCTGTTGAATATACCATGGACTGCCAAAAGAACCAACAAATCTGTCCTAGAAGAAGTGCAACCAGAGTGCTCCTTGGAAGCCAGAATGGCCAGACTGCTTCTTACATATTTCGGACATGTAGTCAGGAGAGATCAATCCCTGGAGAAGGACATCATGTTTGGGAGAGTGGCAGGTCAACACAAAAGAGGAGAACCCTCCACCAGATGGATTAACAGAGTATCTGCAACAATGGGCTTAAACATAAATGAGATCGTTTGCCTGGCACAGAATCGGCAAGTGTTTCGATCTGCTGTGCATAGGGTCGACGGCACCTAACAACAACAACAACATCTTAAAATTTAAAAAGGGGGGGGCTGGAGGTGCAGTTTAATGGTAGGGTATTTGCTTATCATGCACGAGGCCCTGGGTTCAACACCCTAGTATGACCAATAAATGAATAAATAAATAACCATAGCAAATGATACCCATCAGGGAAGAGAATAGTAACTATGTTAGTACTATTCCAAAAAGTGGATACGGTTCATGACTTTCACAATTTTATGTATCAAATATCTTTTCTCTTAAACTATTTCAGATAATAGTTTCTGTTCCATTAAACTGATTCATACAATAGTTGTTCATAATTTATTTCATTGATAATTGGTTGTGCTAATGAGTAGAATTCGTATGGACAGTGCTTTCCTACACATAAGATTTGAGAGGCAAGAATTTTTCTCCTAGTCTATGTCCAGATCATAAATCATAAATCATCTCATTTAATCACACCATCCACCAAGTGAAAGGTCACCATTTATCATTATGACTGATCACCTTCTTCATTAATGAGGCTTTAGTTCAAAAATATTTATTTCAGAAATATTTTGTGGAGCAAGAGCTATTAAATGTGATATCAAATAAGACTGATACATCTTGAAAATAAATTTAAAAACCCTTCTTTGTTAAAACTTTTTCACACTTCCAAAAAACAAAGAGAAATGTTTAAGTTTAATAAGTCCTTCCTAGGAAAATAGAAGCACTAGTAGTTGCAGATCAGTTATTTTGTGTATTTGTTCATACCACACAATTCATTACAAATCAAGTGTATTTCAGGCACTGTGTAAGCACAAAGAATGTAAAACTCAAAACGCAACTCTCATGTTCTATTCTGAAGAAAATTTAGTTTGACTTTGCACAAATACAGTAAAATTACATATTTAATACAACAAATATATTTAGTACTCTAGTGAGTCCTTTGGGAAAGGAATTCTTAATAAGGAAGATGGAAAAATAAGAAACTTCATAATGAAGGTAATATTGAGTTAATGGTTTAGACTGTTAAACAATGAAAGGAGCAGATTTATAAGTGAAAGGACATAATTATACTGAGATGTGTGACAGAAAAGATCCTGAAAAGTTCGGAAAGAAAACATTTATTATATTCTGAGAATAAAGGTAATAGAAAAAGATGCAATTGTGAGAGATTAAGGACAAGATCCTAAAAGTCTCTCTAGGCAAATGGCTAGCCATTGGGAACTTTTCATACATGGAAGAGAAAGAATTTAACTCTATCTTCAACATTTCTCTTTAATTGTTGAGTTCTTAGTATTCATATTATCTGAAACATGTTGAGATACAAAGTAGAGAAACATTTAGTATCTGTGAAAAGTAAGTGCTATGGAATATTTAGTTGGTGTTGTATAGTGAACTTTCACATACAGATCTGTAGCTAATTAGTGAATTATGAGCTGAAAACTAAATTTGTTGTATACACATCATGATTGAATAAATTGTCACATGTGAGAATGGTTGGGAGAGTAAATACAATAGTTTTTCTATCCATATAATTTAAAGCTTTATCAAGATGGTTGTGGTTGTTGTTAAGTGCCATTGTGTTGTGTCCCATTCATAGCCACCCTCATAGGGTTTTCAATGGCAGATTGTTTCAGGATTGCTTTGGGAGTAGAACTCCATGTTCTTCTCCAGTTTGTGTGGTTCAGGGGATTGAACCCAGGACCACAGAGAGTACAATGCAGCACTCTACCAACTTAGTATGTTTTACCTATGTATTATGCTATCTATTTATATCAGTGAAATTATTACCACAGTAAAGCCTTGGTTCTCATGCATCCTTTGCAAGTGCTCTAACATTGACCCACACTCACAGCCCAGTTTTCACTTTTATCTTGAGGCAAGGCTTAGCTAAGTCTGGCTTCGAACTTGTGATCCTCCTACATCCACTTCCCAAGTCACTGAGATAACAGGCATGTGTTATCGCGTCTGTATTCTCAGAATTATCTTCCTTTTTAAGGCTGAATAATATTGCATTGTATATACATTCTGTTTTGTATATCCATTCATTTACTGATGGATGCTTGGGTTGCTTCCATGTTTTAACTATTGTGAATAATGTTGCTATGAATATGAGTATGCAAATGTTTCAAAAGCCTGCTTTCAATTCTTTTGAATACACACACAGAAATGATATTTCTGGATCATATTGTAATTCTATTCTATGATTTTTGAAACACAAACCGTATTGTTTCCCATTGTTTCTGTACCATCTTACATTTCTACCAGCAGTGCATGGAAGATTCAAATTCTCCACTCCTTTTCCAACATTTCTTATTTTCTTTTAGGATTATGATAGCAATCTTACTAAATGTGAAAGTGGTATCTCGCTGTACTTGTGAATTGTATTTCTCTAATGACTAGTGATGTTGGACAACTTTTCTTCTGCTTCTTGGTCATTTGTATATTCTCTTTAGCGAAATGTATATTGGAGTCTCTAAACACTTTAAACAGGTCATTTTTTGTTGGGTTTTAGTGATCCTGTATACATTCTGGATATCTGTTGCTTATCAAAATTATTAGACATAATCTGACTGTATTCTCTATTCTGCAGAATATCTTTTTGCTATGTTGATAGCAAATATTGATGCACAAATATTTTTAATCAAGGAGGTCCAATTTGTTTACTTTTTCTTGTTGTATATGCCTTTCATAATATTTTTGTTATGTTTTACTCAGCATTTTAGAATGAAAATTGATCATGTATATTTATGAACTCTGGTATGTAGACAGGTGCTTTGCTCAAATCAAAATAGAAGTAAAAGAAAACATGAGAAAAAATGGCCACAGATTAAGTTTAAACTGTCAGGAAAGCACTCTCCTTTTGACTCTTATTGTGTACAGGATGTTTGGCATTGGGGATACAGGAAATAGTGTATGGACTTTGTTATTAAATATGATACTAGATTCTGGACAGCCTACAATAGTACTAAATGTTTGCTAACTTAGAAAAAATTAATGATTAATAGGCTGTCATTTTTTCCAGAATGATGGAGCAATGGAGTCATATTTTAGGCACTTGCAGACCAAATCTACTACATGTATTGATTTGAGTGTGCATGGATGGGTGCAAGTAAAAGAATATTTTTAAACAAAAAAACAAGCCAAAGTATTTTTATACACTTTAGAAATGCGCACAGCCACTTTTTCTTTAAATAAAATAAATTTAAAAGTATTCTCCTAGAATAACATTTAGTTGAAAAGGTCTTGCACCCATTTCAAAATGTATGAAAGCTACACAATATTAGACTCTTAACAATTTACCATTTCACCCTTTTACCCAATTGACTTCATTTATTTATCTTTACATCTAAGAAACTGAAGATTTTCATCCCCAGATATGAGGGTAAATAGTTTGAGTAGTAATGAGCATTATTTATTGTAACAATAAAAAAATCAAGATGCGTTCAATAATTGCCTATTAATGGGGTCACTAATTCAAAGGACTTTTGCTACTCTAGATGTGGTTCAAATTAATAACTGATTTTGAGATCTTACATTTTTGTTTAACCAACTTAAAATATAAATGAGGTGGGAAGGGATAAGAAAAATAGTCATTTTAATTAAAAGAATGAGAAGCAAATACTAAGAGATGTGTTTCAGACCAGAAATCCAGATAATTATGCCTTTGGCTTGTTGAATGTTAATAATATAATCTAGAATTATTTATATTTAGATATGTTTTCTTGTGACTTTACATGAATTCATCAAGTAGGTTCTTAAGTCTTCAAGTTTTCACAACAAAAAAAGAGCAATAAAAGGATAAATAAAATGTTCCTTATATTTCAGAGACTGACTGAAATTCTTGTGGTCAAAATATATATAGAAATGTTAATGGTTACTTTTGTTAATTGCCTCAATCAAAAACTTAATTCAGACAAATATTGGTCAGCTGCTTATTCTGTAAATGGCCCTATGTTAGGGACATGAACATATTTGTGAGCTAAAGGGATAATAGTACAAATGGTTCATTTTTTCACATATATTCTGAAATGTGGAGAGACAATAAAATATAAATACTTTGAGAAAATAATACAAAATCCTAAATTTTTAAATGTTTTAGAAAACTTCAGGAAGATACATTGTATCAGGAATGCTGGAATGAGTGGATCGAATAAGAAGTAGATTACCATTTAATTTTCAATAGGAGTAAGACAATAAATTTCATTCCTAATGTGACAAGCAAAATTTTGAAAACAAATCAGAGTGTTAGGCAGGTGAAAATCTAGAGGAACATCTCTGACAAAACCAACAGCCAAAGGTGGGGCCTAAAAAGGGATTACCTTTTTATTTCTCAGGGGAATTTAAAGTGTACAAGGTGTCTAGAATTGAGTAATCGGTAGGACAATAATAGGAGATAAACCTTGACAGGTAATAGGGGCCTAATCAGATGGAATCTGTAGTCTGTTTCAGAGACTTGGGCTGGAGAATTGCTGCAAGATTTAATGCAGAATAGGAACATCAGTTGGTTCACATTTTTAAAGTGTCCCTTTAGATGCTTTTGGAGTGTGGAATGTAAAAGCCCAATGGTAGAAGGAGGCTTCTGTGATAGTCTGGAAAAGTCTTACAATTGTGTTGAATGAAGATAATCAAAGTGATGGGCAATAGCTAGAATTTAGTTATATTTTTACAGACGTGCAAGCTTTACTGACATGTCAATCATGCTTGTGAAGCAAAGAAGAGAAAACCAAGATCACTCCAAGGTTTCGTACGTAATGGATTTATCATGTAGTGAGACAGAAGAAACACGAATAAAGAGGAAGGCGCAGGGGGAAGGTTTCAGGGAAAAACTCCAAGTTTGATTTGATATTGATGGATGTCTGTTTAGGCATGGTTAGATGGATTTGAAATTTCAAACAGAAATGTATGGGAAAATCTAGAGATTATTGGCACATAGATGCTTTTAAAAATAATATTTGATGAGATTGAAGGGAGAAAGATTATAGTTAGATGACAGAAAAGGATATAGATTTGTATCTTAGAACACTCAACCAATAATTGATAAAATATCAGCAAAGTGATTTAGGAGTGATTTTGGAGATGGACATTATTCTAGTTTCCACTAGATGTTAGGACAAATCTCTAGAAACTAGGTGGCTTAAAACAACAGAAATTTATTTTCTCACAGGAATGCAGATCAGAACTTCAATGTAGTTTTATTGAACTCTAGTTGCTCCAGAGTTCTACAGAGCATATCTCCTTGACCTTTCCAACTTCTTCCTTATTTCTTTCACTTATATTCACATTGTGCCATATTTTGCCTCCTGTCTTTATGCAAAATCTCTCTCTATTTCTCTTTCACAAGGACATTTGTGATGGGATTTAGGTCCTCCCTGGATAATTGAAGATAATCACCCTACTCAAGATCCTTGAAAGAATCACATCTGCATAGAGCCTTTTTCCTTACAAATTAATAGCTTCCAGTGATTCAGAATTGATATCTCTGGGCAATTATTTAGCTTATCAGAGTCACAAAAATATGACTGGTTGGTATCAGTAATAACTAAAATTAAGCAAGCTGAAAACAGAAAATTACCTATTAAATTCAGCGGTATGGAGAGAAAATGTGTCCTTGAGCAGAGCAGTTTAAATGTAGTATAGTGGTGTGGGGAAAATTTGAATCAAGTAAGATAAAGAGAAAAGAGAAGAAGAATCAAATATCAAAAACATCTGGAAAGAGTTTTATTAAAGAAAGAAATGAAGTAATTGGGCACAGGCTGGAGCATTAACTCTCAGGTAAAGACTTTTTCTTTTAATTTAGAAAGATAAAATGAATGTATTAGAGATGAGAAGTAGGGCGTGATGTTTATAAAAGAAATGGGAATATCTGCATAATTGTTGTTGTTAGGTGTCTTGTACATAGCGACCCTATATACAAGAGGCAAAACAGCATTATTATGCTTCTCTGCTATTCATAGGGTTTTCAATGGCTGATTGTTTCTTGGGAGTAGGTTGCTCAGCCCTTCTCCAATCTGCATGTTGTTGTTAGGTGCCGTCAAGTTAGTATCTGACTCATAGTGACCCTTTGTACAACAGGTGAAACACTATTGCCAGTGCGTCTCTGCTGTTCATAGGTTTTCAATGGCAAATTGATTTTTGGGAGTGGGTAGCCAGGTCCTTCTCCCAAACCTACAGCACCTGGTGTTCCCAGGTGGTCTCGCATCCAAGTACTAACTAGGCCTGACCCTGATTAGCTTCCGAGATCAGACAGGATCATAGTAAGTGTCATATTTAGGAGCCCTCATACACAATGATAAAACCAGACCGAATTCAAGTAGCCTATTTGGATAATCAGGAATGAGGACATGGGAGGTGGTGAAGGGACAGAAGCCTACGAATGTGTGCTAAGAGATGACCACATGGGGAAATTGCACTCAGTTACTGAGACCTCTGGGAGAACTTGTGGAACATAAATTAGGGTTTTGTTTTGTTTTGTTTTTTCTTTCTTTCCCTCAGAAAGCAAGAAAATTAAGGTAATTTATTTACCAACCTGCTTCTATCATTAGGTGAAGAAATTCCTTGGGACATTAACTCCAAGCACTGCTGATCTGGCCTTTCCTCAAGCTGCATATATTCCTGCAGCTGAAGACTTCAGGGTGCAGTGACAGGTGTTGGAAATAGGAGCTCCGCAATGAATGGGAAGAAAACTAAGTATTATCAAGCTGTGGTCAAGGTTCCTACTGGAACCATTACAGAGTGTGAGGAGGATGTGATCAAACCTCAGCATGTTTCCTTTGCATCATTTGTTTAAAATTTTCTTATCCACCTATTGAATATCTACCTATAATCTATAAATTTAAATGGAATGAAAAGAGGAAACAGATCAATCAGCATATTAGAAGCCTAAAGGGATTAAAATCCTAGTATCTACCACCTTTTGGTTAAGTATCACTGATAACAATTATAAAGATTGTTTCAAAGTATAACACACTTTATACATAGTAGAAGAAGCTATTACATGACTTTTCTTGGAAAATTGGTAGCTAGAAGTTTTGCTTTATCTTAGCGGAAAAAATATGTTTTAGAATAAGCCAAAGAAATGTGTAAACCATACAGACATGAATCTTACTGTTTTAACACTTGTCTTGATTATTTAACCTTTTCTGGAAATATAAATGTTTAGTTTATGTCTCTGCTTATTTGTATTAGCAATAACATTATCTTCCCTAAGGTAAATTTAGCATACAATGAACATAGGAAAATGGACAGATTTTTATTACCATTCTTCTTTGGGTATTATGATGAAATTAAATGTTTGTTTTCATTACTAAATTTACTGAAAGAAAATGTCAAGATGTATCCATGAGAAAATGAAATGGGCACATTATCTCTTTTCCATCTCTGTATTGTGTGTGTACATGAGTGTGCATGTGTGTGTGTATGTGTGTGTGTGCATTTTGGTTTTTTGAGTCAGGGTCTTACTGTGCAGCACAAAATGGCCTCAAACTCACTATCCTCCTACCTCAGTCTCCCACGTAGCTGAAGTTACATGTGTGTACCACCATACTTGGATATTATATATGTTTTTATTTGTTTTGTGTTGAAGACTATTTTCTTTGAAATTGACAAATTATTTACAAAGAAACCAATATTTGGAGTTATTATAAACCTTTTGAAAGAAAAATACTTATACTCTTCTAGCATTTAATAGTATTCAGAGTGGCAGACAGAATCTATCAAGATACTAAGAAACTTCAGTAATAATTATATATAATTTATAAATTTTAACTTTTATATGTTTAGCTAAGACAATAAGTACAGTTGTGAACATGATAACCTATATTTAAGCCCTTTAGTTAAATTTATAATGCCAGAAAATATAAAGCTA
>VMDO01040925.1:0-11575 GCA_007922755.1 Pedetes capensis | reverse complement strand
GAGGCCCGAATGAGGCCAGGGACAGACGTAAGGCCTCTCTGGTTAAGTTTGTGGCCACCCCCCATAGACCCCAGATGTGGTACCCCCATGATAATAAAGATTTAAAGGAGCTCAGGACAGCAGCCAAGGAGGACAGTCCACGACCCCTGGACTAGAATCCTATTAGAAGCCCAAAGCATAAAGATAAAAAACCCCCAGGACTGGACAGACATAACCCCAGCGGCCCTTCCTGGGCCAGCCTTCATAGAGTTGGGGGGGGGGCTTCCTATAAAGATGAATGTGAGCAACGAGCCAGCAGAAATGCTCGCACAGGGGTCGCAGTTGGGATCGATTGCCTCGTAAGGGAAGGCCCCAATTCCTCCACCGTGGTCCTGCAGTCTAGGGCCCCAGCCCAAAGGTCTGACCAAATTTGTTTATGTGCCCTACGGGCTCAGGGTAGACTTGCCCACAAGGGAACAATTCCAGATCTAACCTCCCTACAGCAGTGGGCCAATGAGCCCTTCCCAGACTTTGTGGACCGGGTATGTAAGGTCCTAGACCAGAGGATGTTCGGTATTGAGGAACAGGCCAACAAACAAAAGCGTGATCTGGGATGGCATGAGAGGTGACTTCAAGGCAGCCTGCCAGGGGATGAAAGGAGAGTCCACTGAAGACTGGACGGAGCAAAAAGATCTGTGCTCAGCTGAGCACTTGGAGTCGGCGTGTTGACTGGAAGAAAGAAGCAAGGAGCTGCCATGGGCATAAACCTCCAGGCTGTCCCCAGGGACTGGCGGAGTAGCCCTGGGCATAAGCCTCCTCTCCAGGGACGCCGTTCTCCGGTCTTTGGCGTCTGGTTCCTGCTCACAGCCGGAACAAGTCCAGCGGCAGGGCGACACCACACACATAAATGATAATGCTTGAGGAGATGCTCAGGTTTAACGTGATTTAAACGTGATGCACTGTCTACATGCATCAAAACATTACACGGCACCCACTAATATCTACAATATTTTACATTTTTATTATCAGTTCAAAACAATACAGCGGGCCGGGGGTACAGCTTAGTGGTAGAGCGAGTCCTTGCCTGACGTGCATAAGGCCCTGGGTTTCAAAAGGATTCAGTTAGAAAGCACGGCCGGGGAATGGGAGGTTACTATGGTAAACATTGACAAGGAAAGGGTCTTGCACCTGAGTTCCAGCGAAGTCACTGAGAGTTCACAAAGTTCACTTTCTCCAGAAGGACTCCATTCCTCAACAGGTGACAAGGCTAACAATCCCTGATCATTTAGTCTTCAGGTTAAAACAAAGGAGAAACTTGTTCCTCAGTCTTATTGCCCACAGGTAACCCTAACCAACAACCAACTCAACCCAAGTAACAACCCATGGGAGAAGATTATTAAAACCCCAGACAAGTGACCCACTTCGGCTACCAATTTTTGGGGTCCCTCCATGCCATGGAGGCTTTTTCTTTCTGATATCTCTTTAAATCAACGGCCTCCTGTTTGCCTGCTTCTGTGTAAAAGTTACTCCTGGACAAGGAGCCCAGAAGCCCAGGACCCAGCTCCTCCCACTCCAGCTCCGGCAACAGTTTGATCCCCAGCACTGAAAAAAACATTCTTTTAATAATCGAATGAATGAATGAATGCCTCTATTCTGTAATGTCTCCCCCAATAATAGAGGCAGAGCATTACAGATCATAGCTTTGCTGGGCATGGTGATACATGCCTGTACTCCCAGCACTTGGCAGGCTGAGGTAGGAGTACCATGAGTTGGAGGCCAGCTAAAGAACAACTCCAGGCGAGTCTGTGTTCTAAGACCCTGTCTCAATCAACCAGGAAGGAAAGAAGAGAGGGAAGAAGGGAGGTAGGGGAGAGAAGATCATCACTTCTATTCCTCAGCTTTGTAAGTGAACCTGAGTTCCAACTCTAAGGTTCTGTCTTCAGATTGCTCCATTCGAGGTTGGGGTTTATAAGCAACCACATCATGTGCCTGATAACAATCTCTGGAAGTTCTTAATATGGAAATCCCCCTTGCAAAGGGACTGGCCCAGTGACGTAATCCTGTTAAAACCCTAACCTGTCTTGAGAGGCCCAGGGGGAGTTGTGTTATTTGCGTAGATTTGTGTATCAGTCAGGGTCTGGTGAAGCTCCTCGTTGAGGAGTGCGTTTCTCCAGGCTGCTGAAATCTAAAATGCTAGATATTTTGAACAAATCCACTTAACAGAATTGGCTGCTTGCGCCCTCCTTGCTGCCCACTTTTAATGCCCACTCGTTATTTTACATCCTATTTTGAGACACAATCTCGCTCTACACAGGCTGCCTCTGGCCTTGAGCTTGAGATCCTGCTGCCTCCGCCTCCCAACTCGCTGGCATTGAGATCGCAGGTGTGTGCCCCGTGCCTGGTTAGGTTGGGGGTTTGGACCACTTGTTCACTTTCCATCACTCCAAGATGCTCCAGGGCTGTCTTTTTTTTTTTTTTTTCTTCCTTTCCTTCTTCCTCTCCCAACACTAGAATCAGCCACTTGTCAAAGTAGCCCTGGTTCCTTCCATTGGACAACAATATCTAGACACCTAGATGTAGCCTTTGAGTGGCTGGGAGTGGGGGGAATTGCTTCCAGGCCCTGCCAGGATTGAAACCCCCTCCTGCTGTTTGAAACCAGTGCGTGGAATTTTCTGTCTTATACTCTGCAACCCTGACCATTCTTGGAAAAGTGTCCTGCGCAGCCTCTGAAGCTTCGAGTCTATCTCCAAACATAGCCTGGAGAAGTGGAAAAGTGCTGGGCTGGGTGGGTAGAGGAGGCAGCGGACAGCAGGGATGGGCGGAGCCTCCACAATAGTGGGGAGAGAAGGGCAGCTGGGAAGCCTCCGCTCTCACATTTGGAGCAACAAAGACACCTAAGCGTCCCGAGGGAAGGTGCAAGGTTTTCACCATCAGTTTTCTGTTAGCAAACAGAGACCACAGTGGTGACACTGGTGGCTTGCACTACTAGAACAGACTTGCCAGATAAAATGCAGGTCTCCCGGTTGAACTGGAATTTCACGTAAATAACTAGTTTTTAGAGTAAGTATGCCATCTCCTAAAACAATCGGCCCGTGTAAACCCTGTGAACAGCAAAGCAGCACCGTCAGATACAGTGCCAAAAAATGAGCCCACAGGGCTGGACGGCGTTGAAGAGAAAAGTGGGGAACAGCTGGTTCCTCCAAGTAAAGCTGACCTTAATGCCAAGAATGGAGGGAAGCCTCCAGGACCTCCTGTTCCTGATGTGGCCTGGCTCAAAATGAGAAGAAACACAGTGGCTGCAACAACGGGCTCAAACAAAAAGATCATGTATATGGTCCATATAAACAAATATATATACATATGTGGGCTGGGATTTAGCTCAGTGGGTAGAGCGCTGAGGTCCCGAGTTCAATTACCAGCACCACAAAAATGGAAGAAAGGCCTGGCAATCCACTCCCAAGGCAATCCCAAAGCACTCAGCCATTGAAAACCTTATGAGGGTCGCTATGAGTCGGATACCGACTCGACGGCACCTAACGACAATAACAACATATACATATATATATTTGAATCCTTATAAAAACTTCTGCAGTTAGTACTACTATTCTCATCTTATAAACAAGGAAAATGAAGCACAGGACGGTTAACTTCCAGCACGGCTCAGCGTACTGGCTGAGCTGGGCTCTGAGCCCAGAGGGCTGGACTCTGGTGTCTCTGTTCTGATCCACTCTGTTATGCTGGCAAACTCAGTGGGAGATGACAAACTGGGCCCTGAGATCACAGAGAGCTAATCTCCCTAATATATTAAGAGGACCCCTTAAGAAAAAAGCCAAGAAGCCACTAGAAAAACAGATGAAGCATATAAATGGGGAGCACAATAACATTAGATGCATGACAAGAAAAATGCAGATTTTAGCCCTGTTGTTAGGTGCCCTTGAGTGGAGTCCCACTCATAGCGACCCTCACAGGGTTTTCAATGGCTGATTGTGTCGGGATTGCCTTGGGAGTGGATTGCCACGTCCTTCTCCCAATTTTAGCCCTACAGAGATAGCATTTCTCACCTAACAGGCCGGCAATTAAAAGCCCCAAAGTTTGACAAAACACTCTTGAGAGGCTACAGCGAGGTCTTCACATCCTTAGCTGGTGGGAATGGAAATCAGTACTAGATCTATGGAGGGCAATTTAAAATCACAAACCCGTACATCCTTTGACCCAGCGATTCTACACCTGGAAATTATCCCACAGATAACTCATGCGTGGAAAATGGCATTGGTATAAGCCAGTCCTCGCAGCCGCCTTTGAGATGGTAAAATCCTGGAGAGAACCCGGATGCCCTTGCACAGGCTCTGGGTGAATAAATTTAGTGCATCCATAAAAAGATTGAGGAAGCTCCTTAGAGATATGAGATAATTTCAAGATACATTACAATAGAAAAGCAACAGGGCATATGATAGATGACCCTTCTGTGTGTATTACCATATATATTCTTTTGTAAGAAAAAGAAAAGGAAGGGAAGGTATATTCTTTTTACTTGTCTACACATAAAAAATGTCCTTGGCACAAGACAGGAAATCAGCAAATGTGGAGACAGGACACAGACACGATCTTCCCCGGAAACCTTCCATCCCTCTCCCCAGTGCTGGAGCTCAAACCCAGGGCCCCTGGCTATTACCAAGCACCCTACCCCTGACCTGCACCCCAAGACCCCACCTTTCACATTCTTTGAGGTTTGAGCCACACACGTCTTTTTTTCCGAGACAAAGTCTTGCTGTGTAGCCCAGGTTGGCCTCCAACTTGCGATCCTTCTGTCTCAGCCTCCAGAGCACTGAGGTCACAAGCGTGTGTAACCACACCCACCTCTGGATTACTTATTTTAAAATCTTAACAAAGAATGTGAAAATAATAAGAGAGAGAAAGGCCTCTCAGAGGTGAGTCGTGTGAAGACTCTCAGTATCCAAGAGGACAACTCGATGCTCCTGTAGCGCAACAGATTCTTCATAACACTCTGAGTAAAAAATAACCAAACCCGAAGTAGACCTCAGATACCTGTAGGTGCAGCACATTTCCCCATTCATCCCCCACTGAGCAGTTCCCACAGCCCGGCCCTCATTCAAAGCTAAGCATCTGGCGACATGGGTAACCGGGGGCAACCGGCTTCTCTCCCCGTTGTCCTGGCAACAGTGAGGCTTCTACAGCTGGGTTTTCCCTGTGATTTCATCTGCAGGCTAGGGGGTGGGGGCTCCACATTTGCAGTTATTTACATGAATGACATTTATGAATGGGCCTCAATTAGAAGCAATTTCCACTGAACTGTAGAGAGGCTGTGGATGGGGCAGATTTACATAACCAGCCATCCAGCCCCAGACACAGTAAATTGTCTGCCTGGACCCATTGCAGGGGGGGTGGGGTTAGACGCCATTTTCCCTGCAGTCCTCAAAAGCCACTGATGACCTAAGGCCTGTCCTGCTCCCATCCAGGATGGGCCGTCTCTTCTCTGCCCTCCTCACTCCCCTCCCACCGCCGTAGCCTTAACAGACCCAGCAGTTCATGGTTTCAACCCAGGACAGTAGATAAAAGAAAGTTTTCTGATTTATCAGGGCTTCATAAACCCACCACCCTCCGTACTCAGCCCCACTTTACCCTGAATAACCCTCAAGTTCAGATAGCCCAGGGTCTCTCCATCCGAGGATGAGGGAGCCAGGATTCAGAGCCACATCTTTCCCACTTCTGCCACCAACTCACGGGCCAGGAATGAGATTTTTTTTTGTGGTGTCTGGAAGGCGGCTCCCAGTGCCTTGGTATAAAGGGCACATGGCCCCGCCCCCACAGGCGAAGGTCAGGAGGAAGAGGCCAAGGGCCGGCTTGTGGAAGACAGTCTCCTAGAGACACAGGTCGACCTGACCCCTGGGCTGCCTGGGTGAATGGGGAGCTGGGACTGGGGCGTCTGTCTACATTCTCAGCACTCGAGAGACTGAGGCAGGAGAATCGTGAGCTCAAGGCCAGCCTTAAGACCCTGTCTTAAGAAAAAAAAGTCAAAGGATTGACACCGTGCAGATCACACTCTCTAACCACAATGCAGCCAACAACTGCACAAGATGACAAGAAAAAAAAGATTGGAAATTTCACTCCGAACTAATTCATGGATCAAAGAAATCGAAATAGAAATTTTAAAATATAATTGAAACACAATAAAATCATTACACTCTCAGATACACGGGATGTAACAAGTATAGCTTCAGATGACCACATACGGCATCTGAGGCTTCCATCAAGAAAAAAGAAAGTCGCCAAACTAAGATGGGACGCTCCGGACTTCAGAAGCTGGGAAGGGTCACCCTCCCCCCACTCCTTCCCCTCCTGCTCCACGCATTTCCCCAGTGGTGCCCCGTGCCTGACCCTCCTCCTCGCCCCTCGTGGACCCTGGGAGCATTCAGATGTCCTTTCCAGCGCAATGTTGGGAACGCCCAGGTTAACATCCTCAGCCCGGACCACTCAGGCAACACTGAGTCCCTGCTGACTCTCAACCGTGCACCAAAGCCGGGGGAGACCCTGGGGTGGGGAGATGAAGCCAGCAGCCCACTTCCCCCCTCTAGCCGCTTTCTCCCCACCCAAGAGTGGGGGATGTGGAGAAACGCAGTCCCCAGGGCCCCACGTCAGCCTCGGCTCCGGGTCCTAAGCAACCCTCACATGACGCGGGCGCCCGCTGGGGGAGTCTGAGATCCACTGCCCAGAGGGGTCCAAGACACAACGTGAATAAGCAGCCACCAGAGCGGCCACTACGGAGCCACGGAAGTCCTCAGAGGGACAGGCACCCTGACACGGGGAAAGGGCAGAGCCTGCCGGAGATGCTGCCCCTGAGCTGGGCCCTGAGGAAGGCGGACCAGGCAACACAGCAGGGACGCGCCCTCCATCACTAGAGAAAGAAAAGTGGCAAGGCCGGAAATTGGAGAAAGACAACGGGTCAGGGAAGGGAAAGGAGGCAGGAGGATTGCAAGGGCAAGGCCACAGGCAGCCTGAATAATTAGGCGGACGCTATCTCAAGATTGAGAAAGGGCTTGGGGGTGCAGCCCAGTGGTAGAGTTCTTCTTCCACAGTATGTGTGAGTTGGGTTTAACCTCTCAAAACCGCAGAGAGAGAGAATTTCAAATCCATACATCATCTGGAACTTTGCAGGGACTTGAAGGTCAAAGGTTTCTTGGCCACAGGGTATTGTAAACAGCGTGGCTGAGTCAGACCACTGAGCTGCACCCCCAGCACATTTTTTTTTTTACTTTTTGAGACAGGGTCTTGCTAAATTTCATAGGCTGCCTCTGGTCTCAAACTTGCGATCCTCCTGCCTCCGCCTCCTGAGCCGCTGGGATGACAGGTGTGCGCCACCGCGCCCAGCACGAGGTACAGGTTTAAAAAAACACACTGCATCCTGATGTTGAATCCAGATTTCCCCCTCCGCCCACGACCCTGGGAGGGCAGCCTATGCCCCTCTGCTCATGCACCACGTAGGCAGCGCTGGAAAGCGCCTGGTAAAACTCCTGAAGTCAGACACAGGCTCGCCACACCGATAATTCAAATGTTGGTTCGACCTGGGCCGGAAGTGCAGCAAGGAATAAGGGACAAGAGACGGCGCAGATCTGCATCGCGGGCCCAGCCCTGCAGCGACGCCAGGCACCGCTAGATGGCGATAATGGTACTCGGTGGAGTCACTGGGTGTCAGGGTGGTGCTGGGAACTAAGTACGCACTGTTTCTGTTTCCCAGGATGTACTCCTCCATCCATCAGCACGTGTTTAGGGCCTACTGTGTGCATCCATCAGCACGTATTTAGGGCCTACTGTGTGCATCCATCAGCACATATTTAGGGCCCACTGTGTGCGTCCATCAGCACGTGTTTAGGGCCCACTGTGTGCGTCCATCAGCACGTGTTTAGGGCCCACTGTGTGCGTCCATCAGCACGTGTTTAGGGCCTACTGTGTGCATCCATCAGCACGTGTTTAGTGCCAGGCACTGCAGGAAGGCAGTCAGGATGCCAGGATCAGCACAGGAGGACACAACCCTGCCCACAGGGACCTCAGGGTACAGAGAGCCATGGACAGAGCCCGCCAGGGAGTGAGGCCTGGCCTGTGGGAAGGAAGAAGGTGTCCCCGAGGCAGACATGAGCCGGGGTGAGGAGCCCAAGGGGAAGCAAGAACAGGAGGCGGCTGGCCAGGGCGGAGAGCCCCCAGGAAGAGCCTGCCCCGACCCAGTGGTGGGCAGAGGGCCACCTCGAGCCAGCAGATTCACAGTCCTATCTGGGTGGGGGGTCTCCGTCTGCAACCAAAGAGCAGCAGGCGGCCTCTGAAGGGGCTAACCCTGGGAGTGGGACTCAGTCGGAGCTGCACGTAACAAGGTCGGTTCACACTCACTGGAGGATGTGGATTCTCTTGAGCAGAGAGCCCAGTGCACGCAGTGGGGAATCCAGGTGGAGACCGGTCTTTGCAGACCAGTTAGAAAGGAGGGTCTCCAGCTAGGGCCAGCGGTGGAGAGGAAGGGCAGCAAGGGCAGCGGTAGAGAGGGCTAGGGGTGCAGCTCATGGGCAGGACCCTGTATTCAACCTGACAGTACTACAAAAAGAGAAAAAAGAAGAAAAAAGAAAAGAAAGGAAAGCCAGGCACGATGGCCAGGTCATCCCCACAACCCAGGAGACTCAGGAGGTGGGGGCAGGAGGATCGCAAGTTCGAGGCCAGAGGCAGCCTGTAATTTAGCAAGAAAAAGTGAAAAATAAAAAAAGGAGAACCAGGGTTGCTATGAGTCAGACACAACGGCACCTGACATCAACCACAGCCATGCAGCTCAGCTGTGGAAGGCTGGCCCAGCACATGCAAGGGGCTATGTTTGAGCCCCAGTGGGGAGACACAGGGCCCCTCCCAGGACAGAGCTCCAAGGTCCTGAGAGACAAAAATCACCAGCACCCACAGGTCGTACGTTCCCAAGGCCGGGCCCTAGCTCAGTGCGCCAGCTGTTACCTAGCACACAGAAGGTCCCGGGTTCCATCCCCAGCACCACAGTGAGACACTAACAAAGCCAAAATAAAACAAGGTTGGTGGGGAAGCAGGTTCCATGGAGCAGCGCCTGCCTGGGGTGCACAAGGCCCAGCTCTGATCCTCAGCACCACAAAACAGAAAAAATAGGTAGCTTAAGCTGGTCATAGCGGTGCAGGAGTGTGATCCCAACACGCGGGAGGCTGAGGCAGGGTTTCAAGTGCCAGGCCAGCCTGAGTTACAGATGTCAAGACTGTGTCTCAAAAAATAAATTAAATAGGATTGCTCTAAGCCAGGTGCTTATGTAAATAAGTAAATAAACAAATAAAATACAGAAGTAAATACATAAAGGTTTGTTTTTTTTTTTCCGGTACTGGGGGTTGAACACAGGACCTCGTGCCTGCATGCTCTGCAAGTGCTGGACCACTGAGCTGCAACCCCAGCCCATTTTTTTTCCTTTTTAAACAGGGTCTCACTAAGTTACGAAAACCACCTCTGGCCTCGAACTTGCGATCCTCCTGCCTCCGCCTCCCAAGCTGCTGGGATTACAGGCGTGTGCCACCACGCCCAGCTATACATACAGTTCTAAAAAGAAAGGTTGAGAGTAGGGCTCAGGGGCAGAGCACTTGCCAAGTATGCACAAGGTCCCAGGTTCAACCTCCCAGTACTGCAAATAGGGTGCCCTATAACTAACTCACATAGCAATAAAAAAGGGGGGGAAAGAGAAAGCAGATGTGGCAAAAAGTTAATAGTGATTCTAAGTTATGTCCGCAACATGTCTGCCAGCTGCTTGTGCTATGGGGGCTTGTGTGTAGCTGTGATGCTGAAAGCTATACCACTGGTGTCTCAGATACCAGCAGGGCCAGCCATGGTGGGCAGGTTTCAGCAGAGCTTCCTTCCAAACTAAGACAGACTATGGAGAAGGACCTGACAACCAATTCCCAAAACAATGAGCCATTGAAAACCCTATGAGTAGCAGACAGGCACTGTCAAATATAGTGCCAGAGAATGAGCCTCCCAGACTGGAAGGCATTCAAGGAATGATTCGGGAAGACTTCACTTAATGGTGGGAATGGAGTAAAGCCCCTAGGACCTTCTTTTGATGATGTGGCATGACTCAAAATCAAAAGAAACACAGTGGCTGCAACAATGGGCTCAAACATAAAAAGACCATGCACATGACACAGTGCTGGGTAGTGTTTCACTCTGTTGTACTTAGGGTCTCTATGAGTTGGACCCAACTTGACAGCACCTAACGTTGACAACAGGTTATACGGATGTTTGTGATACTATTCTTGTAACTTTCTGGTAGGCCTGAACTTTCTCTAAATAAAATGTGTTCTGGGCACATGGAAAACAATGAAGCTGGTGAGAGAAGAGGGTGCGGTGCAAGCTTAGATTTCACAAGATTGCCTGTCGACAGAATGATTACAGTTGGGTGACAGGTGCACAAGGGCTCATTCCACTGTGTCTTCCCCATGTATACTGTATCTGAGCGTTTTTTGTAACGACGGAAGACAGGGCTGCCCTGTGCAGTAAAATATATGCGGTGTCACCACTTGCTTTCCTTTTTTGGTAAAGTTTTTTCCTTAAACTTTTCCGACTTCCTTTCATTGGCCATTCTGCCCCCGAGAGTAGAGGGTACAACGCAGTCTCTGCCTGTGTTTACCACCAGACGTAAGCTTTAAAACTTCTGACTTTCGTCTTAAACCAGTTGAAAATCGCTGCTAACGAACTGCACAATTCCTGACAGCTGCGATGACGTCCCTCCCGGGAGGCATACCAGCCCCAGGGTGCGGAAAACCACAGGAATGTGGTGAGATCAAGGTCCCGTGTATGCCTTAGCCCTCCACTTCTGAGGCCAAGCCTCCCAGGTGGCCCAGCCTCTTCTTCCAGGCGTGAGAGGGCACCCTGGGAGCGCCACGGCTGACATGTTCCTGCCTGCCTCATCTCCTGCCCCACCCCACCCCACTGCCCCATGATCCAGACACACCGGCAACCAGCGGCTGCCAGCTGGACTCAGACTCTGCCGCAGACATGCAGCAGCTTGCAGTCTAGCCCATGGCAGTTTTCCCTAGCAACTCCATTCACCACTCTGCACACACAATGAGGGGACACATTTTCCAGAAAGCTCCCCGCGCCCACCGGTGGCATTACCTGCCCATCTCTGCATGGCAGACAGATCTGGGTTCATCTTCTGAGTCTCTGTTTAACAGCTAGGTGAGCCAAAGAGCTGCCTCGTCTTCTGCATTGAGGTTTTCTCACTTCTAAGGTAGAGCTGTCACCTTCCTTCTAGAGATCAGGAGTGATGGTGCCTCTCACCGGTTTAGCTTGAAGAAAGGACTCACAAGTATTTATCATAAATTAACACCAAAAAGCGGGGCGCCCTGGCACACGCCTGTCAGCCCAGCAACACACGAGGCGGAGGCAGGTTTCAGGCCAGAGGCAGCCTGCGAGATTTAGCCAGACCCTGTCTTAAGTTAAAAATACAAAAACTAAAAAAAGGCTAGAGGCACGGACCTGGGCAGTTTGTGGGACACTCGCTGCTCAGGGCGAGGAGGCGCCCCCAAACTCTCTGAGTGTT
>VMDO01040924.1:0-11576 GCA_007922755.1 Pedetes capensis | reverse complement strand
CAGGAGGGGTTACCATGTCTCTCCCTGCGAAGCGTCTGCGCCTCAACCGCGAGCAAGACTTTCCAGAACCAAATGAAATGCAGGATCTGTTGGCTGGAGAGGATCCCATAGCTGAGGAAGAGTCAGAGGAAGAGGCCAACACCCCCATTTCATCTGCCTCTAACTTAACCCCCCCACCTTCCCCTGCCCCCTCCACTTCCTCTTCCTCCTGCCCCTCTTCCCCTTCTTCCCTTTTGTCTCTGGAGACCCCAGAGGAGGCTGAAGAGTTTGCTGCCCTGATGCTGCGTCTGCCCTTGCGTCCTCTCCTGAGTCCTCTGAGCCCTTCTTCTTCTTCCTCTTCCTCTCTGTGCCTCGAGTTGGATGAAGAACCTGGCAGTCAAGAAGAGCTGAGTCTGAGCGTTTTGCTGTCTTCATCAGACAGTGAGTCCTCTCAGGGGGACTCGCTAGGAGCCAAGGTGAACGAGCTGGTTCGAGTCCTGCTCCTCAGGTATCAATTGAAGGTGCCCATCACAAGGGTGGAAATGCTCCAGGTCATCACCAAGCAGTACCAGCACCAGTTCTCTAGGATCTTCGAGAAAGCGGCTGAGTTCCTGGAGCTGATTTTCGGCATTGATATAAAGGAAAAGGACCCTCCCAGCAACTGCTATGTCCTGGCCAACTGCCTGGACCTCACCTATGAAGAGAGGGGGAGTGGCGACCAGATCAAGCCAAGAAACGGCTTCCTGTTGATCATCCTGGGAGTGATCTTCATAGAGGGGAACTGCGCCCCAGAAGAAAGCATCTGGGAGTTCCTGAACATGATGGGCGTGTATGACGGGCAGGAGCACTTCATCTACGGGGAGCCCAGGGAGTTCATGACCAGAGATTTGGTGCAGCAAAATTACCTGGAGTATCGTCAGGTGCCTAGCAGCGATCCTCCACGCCATGAGTTCCTGTGGGGTCCAAGAGCCTATGCGGAAACCACCAAGATGAAGGTTCTGGAATTTCTGGCTAAGGTCAAAGGGGGTGACGCGCTTTCATTCTCAGAATGGTATGAGGAGGCCTTGAGAGATGAGGAAGAGAGAGCCCAGGACTTAACAGTCCCCTTGGATGGTGGTGCCGCCATGTTCACTGTACAGCATTGGTCAGCAGCTTCCCCTGACCCAAGTGAAGAATCTGATCATTAGTCTTTTCACTGTCCTTGAAGATTGCAGTCAACATCTAAGTAGCAGAGTGCAGCGACAGGCTGGGAGATGACAGTCTACGACAATTTTGTGTTCTCTTTTTAGGGTGACTTGGTTTTACCTTTTGCCCTTTGGCTATTTTTTCCCATGCCATTCATTTTAAAAGAAGTTTTATTAGCTTTAGAACTTATATTCGTGAGTGACATTGGTCACACCTGTATTGCTGTTCATCAGGTTTTCAGAAAATACAGAGGAAAAATATTCAATAGTTAAGTCTTCCTTTCCTTTAACACTTTTAGTCTGTTCTGTAAAACTAAATGCTATGTACTGGATTTGCTTGGCTTGTTCAAGAAAAGAGGAAACACACTATTAAATGTTAATAAATTAAAGCCCCTGCTCCTTGTCTCCTTTATTCACCAAACATGAATTGTGTATTTCCTCTCAAGAAGACACTGTCTTTGGGGTATACTTGGGTAGATAAACCACCCACACCTCTCCTCACACAATGGTAGAGTCTCAGAACAGCTACCACATCAGGAACGGGGTTGGATGTCCATTAAGGTATAGAAAACAACTGAAAAGCAGGAAGGAGGGAGGAAGTGGGAGGCCAGTTGCCTACAGTCAAATGTAAAGCCCTGAGCCAAGGCAGTTTGGGGCTCTGGGAAACCATGATTCCTTCTGTGGGAGCTATTTTTAAATTGGGCTGTGGGTGGTGTTGGAACCAGACTCTCAGTGTGTCTTGGAGGTGAGAGAAAAGCCTGGAATGGAACACTGCTCTGACAGGTTGCTCTTGGATCCGGGCTGAACAGAAAGGGATCTCCGCCTGGCGCAGGTTTGGAAGGTATCCTGGCATCTTGTCCTCTACAGGTGAACTCAGTGCACGAAAAGGGATTTCCTCGGAAATAGGGTGGTACTTACTTTGGTTTGTTGTTGTTGTTGTTGTTGTTAGGTGCCGTCGAGTCGAGTCCGACTCATAGCGACCCTATGTACAGCAGATCGAAACACTTGCCGATTCTGTGCCAGGCAAACCATCTTATTTATTTTTAAGCCCATTGTTGCAGACACTGTGTTAATCCATCTGGTTTAGCACCTAGAAAATACCAGCCTGGCATTCTTTGGCCTGGCCTGGGAGGCCCAGAGGAATGAAATAAAGGAGGGTAGTTTGGGTGGGCTCTGTTGTGCACACCTGTAACCCAGCACCTTGGGAGGCTAAGGAGGATCATGAGTTTGAGGCCAGAGGCAGCCTGAGCAACTTAGTGAGACCCTGTCTCAAAATGAATATAAAAGAGGCTGATGGTGCGGCCCAGTGGTAGAGCACTTGCTAGAATATGTAAGGCCCAGGGTTCCACCCTGAAGTATTGAAAACTAAATGAACAAAGTAAGTTATCTTGACTATACTTTAGCCAAATAGAATCGAGTTCTGCAGTTATAATATCACTGAAATTCATTTGAAAATATTTTGAGAGGTGCAGCTGGGAGGGAAGGAAGGAGTTGGTTTTTTGCTTCATCTGGGAACTTGGAGTTATATCAGCTGGGGAAGACGGACTCAATGCCCAACTCAGGAAGTCCTCTAAAAAGGAAAAGTCAATGATTTTCACTTGGAAGGCTGTTTTTTATTTTTCTTTTTCTTTCTTTCTTTCTTTCTTTCTTTCTTTCTTTCTTTCTTTCTTTCTTTCTTTTTTCTTTTTTGGCTGATTTAATGATGTTCTCCTTGTTGGGCTGCATATATTAAAAAAAGAACATGCCCAGTGGGAAAGATGTCAGGGTCTGGGATCAAAATGATAGTCCAAATAACTGCCATTCATTAAGTAGCCAATGGAAGCCAGGCATTGAACCAGGTGCTTCATTACACTGCATCCGTTCCAGAAATCCTGCAGGCCAGGGCTTCCCAAACCCGATTCACTGAGGAAGAAGCTAAGACCTGTAGTGCTTGGTAATCACCCCAAGATCATGAGGCTGGTAAGTGACAGGCCTGGGACAAGATTCATGTAGAGTCTATGTCGTCCTCCTGCCTCCCCTCTTGAGGCAGGCCTTCTGTCTGAATTCATTTCTCACCACTCCATAATGTCTTCCGGGTGGCAGTGAAGGAGGCTGTATGAAGGACTAACAGCAGAGGGCGGGGGGATTGAGAAATGCAGCGCGGGCATTGTCTGAGCTGCTTTTACTTAGGACTCTCTGTTCCAATCCCCATGAAACTTCCTAGCTAACTGTGCCCTGGTGCTGGCAGTTTTGTCCTGTCCCAGCACTTTCCTGTGTCGTAGTGTTCTTCCTCTGGTGTTCCCAGTGCTTCTCCTGTGCAACCCTTGCCAGCTCATGACTGTAGGCTCCTCTGAAGACTGTGCTCTGCTTCTGGGGGAACAGTCCAGAGTAATTTCCCCTTCCCCTGACACAGTGCATTCCTCTTCCCTGCAGCAGTTCTGTGACTGTACCATCCCTCACCCCTCATTCTGAAATCCTTCTGCTTTGGTTTCATAATGGTGTCACCTTCAAACTTCATGTGGGTTCTTAATCCTCAGCATAACTGTGTCAAGAGGTGTGGCTTTTGAAGGTGATTAAGTCATGAAAGGGCTGCCCTCATGAATAAGATGAGAACCCTGATAAAAGGGATGGAGGATGAAGGGAGCACTCTTGCTCTTCAGTCCCTTCTGCCATGCAGTGCCCCAGTGCTCCTCTTCTCTGGAGGATGTAGCCACAGGGTTCCATCTTTGAAGAAGAGAGCATCTCTTGCCAGACACCAGTCCTGTTGGGTCCTTGGTCTTGGACTTCTCAGCCTCCAGAAACATGGGAAGTAAATTTCTGTTTAAATTAATCCATTCAAATTTCAAGCTTTGTCTTTTGCCTCATCTGTTGTTGTTGTTACGTATCCAACTGATAGCGACCCTCATAGGGTTTGCAATGGCTGACTGTTTCGGGATTGCCTTGGGAGTGGATTGCCAGGTCCTAACTCATTTTTGCAGTGCTGGGTATTGAACTCGGGACCTCAGAGACTGCAGCTAAATCCCAGCCCTTGCCTTATCTAGCAACCGATTATTAGATAGCTTCTATTTCTGTTCTTAGTTTTTGCTAAATATTTCATTTACAACAATAATGGTTTGTATAATCTTGTTGAAAAAATTCTAAAAATGTCGATCAATCACCATTTTCTCTTTTACAAAGTTCCTCTAAAATTCAGCACCCTCTTGGGAGTAACTGCAATTTATCTGGCAAGGATCATTTGAAAGCTTTTTCTAAGCTATTCTGTAGATTTATGTACAATAAAATATACTGTATTTCTTTTAATGTACTTGGTGATGATGTACATATTGACCTTTCAATTATCTTCCTCAGTTAACAAAGTGAATACAAGATCTTTCCATGATAACTCAAATAGATTTTCTTCAGTTTTGCAATTATTCTCTAGGATTCTAAAATATGTATGTGTTATAATTAATTAACGGCCCAGCAACCAACTCCCCAAAAAAGCAACCTGCCATTGAAAACCCTATGAATAGCAGAGAAGCACTAACAATAATGTTTTTCCTGTTGTATGTAGGGTCACTATGTGTAGTATACCAATTTGACAGCACCTAACAACAACATAATTAATCAATTAAATACCTCTCTTGACGGACACATACATTGATTCATACTTGTTGGTATAATTGATAGAACTGAAATCAACATGTTTGAACATGAGTTCTTGAAAAAATGCCTATTTTCTTATGTTGTTGTTGTTAGGTGCCGTCGAGTCAGTATCCGACTCCTAGCGACCCTCATAGAATTTTCAAAGGCTGACTGTTTCGGGATTGCCTTGGGAGTGGATTGCCAGGTCCTTCTCCCAATTTTTGCAGTGCTGGGAATTGAACTCGGGACCTCGGAGACTGCAGCGCAGTGCTCTACCAACTGAGCTAAGAAAGACTTAAATATAGAAGTTAGGTTAATGTGGAAAGGGAAGGAATATATTTTATAATTGGTAATATTTTATTTCAAAAATGCCACTTTAACATATTTTCTCAAAAAGTATCGTAAATAAATTTAACATGTTATCATAAGTATTTTATCAATCCTTTAAGTTTTAGTTAAAATTACAGGTAAGAAATATTGTCACTGTTATTTTATTTGTTTCCCATTTTCTCATTAGGCTAAACAGAGAATTAATTTAATCCTTCACCCATATAAAGGTAGGTTTAGGCACAGATGTCTAGAGTAATGCGATTCCCATGGAGGTGATTTAAAATTCTGAACATCAGCAGAATGTTTTCCCTTTGTAAGAAGCAGCAAAGATTTGGTAAGAATGTTCACAAGCCAGAACAGGGGATTAGATGGGCCCCATTATCTAGTGAAAGGCTTTGGGAAAATTCAGAGGAGAGAATTTGCCAGGGTCCCTGAGCAAGACCGCATGAAGAACCAATCCAGAGAGCCCAAGGCATCTGGCACTCAGAGGTCTGAATGCAGAATTCAGTGTAGGATGGAGAAGGGTCCAGAAGGAGAAGAGGTAGGGAATCTGGAGATGGAGGTTGGTGGCATAGGACAAATTACATGAATACTCTTAGGGAATCCTTGAATCACCAGTACCAGTTGCACGTTTCAGTGTGGTCTGAATAGGTAGGTCTACTGAAGGAGTGGACCACTGCCATGCCAGCTACCACACCTTACCTTAGAGTCACCCCTGCGTCCTACCAGGAATACCACGGCTGTGTTCCCAACATCAGTGTGGGTGAGCCACCCTCTTGAATACTCTAGTGGTCCAGTGCACCCTGGCTAGTGTCCCAGACCTGGAACTTTCTTAATACCTGCTGGACCTTCCTTGGTGGACATCCTCCATAGAGACTGATGCTGTGTTAGTGAGTGGAGTGGGTGACTGATGGCCATCAATTGAGACAGGAAGGAAAACCAATGAGCACTGGAAGCAAGTTGTGCAGCCCACAGAGGGAGAATTGGAGTGGGAATGCTCTGGGATTAATTATCTCAGTGACTCTGCAGATGGAAGGTTGGAAAGGACATGTCTTGAAACATGATCCAGAAGGCGTCCTCAGCAGATCACTTCCCTTGCATCCTAAACTATTGGTACCCTTCAGAAGGATTATTCTATGGCTATGACTATTGGCCAACATTGCCACCAGATACTGTCTGGGACAGAGGACTGGTCCCAATGTTCAGACTTTTGCAAGGTAGATGAAAGTGAAACCAATGGGGAATGTGGTGTGCAAAATGAAAGGGTCATGCATCATTTCGTGAGAACATCTCCACATTGAAGATGATGCTGAGACCTGAGGACAGGATGTCTTTATGAATACTCCCCATGGTAGTTTTCCACAGGAATTTTGGAGTAACATGAGAGATTATAGTTCTTTACATTTCTCCCACGCAGGCAGAAGGCCCAGGCAGAAATGTTCTATATTTCAAATCATTAAATGTGACTCTCCAGTATTTTGACTGATTGATGCATTCTTCACTTATCCATTTATCCAGCAAATATTTGTTGAACGTATGGTGAGTTGAGAATACCAACTAAACAAAGCAAAGGGAAATGACAAGGTATTTCCTTCAGGCTGTCAGTGAAAGTGGCAAGGAGAATGGGCTAAGTGTGTTCGAAGCCAGGGGCAGTATTTTGAGGGGCAGGGCAGGAGATTAATGGCAACATACCTTCAACTGTAAATTTTCTTTAAGCATTCACCATCTCTTTTGATCATACCTCATGTGTGTGTATGTACCTGTGTATTAATGACTCTTGTTATATATAAAGTGATATAATGTCAGTTTTCTGTCTCACGTCTGCAATGTCAGGTCATTTTAAGCCTCTACTCTTGGCATCCTTTGTCTATCATCAAGACCCAGACATTCCTTCTTCTAATTTAGTGTCCCTCTTTTAGATAGCAATGGCAGATAAAGTTTCTAGTTGCAAGCACTTTAAATAATGACTGCCATTTTAAATACCTAAGATATGTGGAACCATCTGATCAATGTCCAAGGAAGAAAATACCCCTGCCAGAAGGAATTCAGAATAGCCAGACACACAGCAAATAACGGTACACTCCCAATTCTCCATGCTCAAAATCTAGTCTATTGGTGGTATAAATTTTATTTCTGCCTATGTTGTGAACTTGAGTACACTTTTATTTCTTTTACTTTAAGCTGTCAATTATCTCTAATGACATTTATATAATGTGGAAACCCCACTTAACTATAATTTCTGATGCTTGTCATTCCTTTTTTAGATCCAGAGTTCTATCTAATATCACTTTCCCTTTGCCTGAAGGATTTCTTTCACCATCTTGTAGTGAACATCTGTTGATGATGATTTCTTTCTGGTTATATATTTAACAATGTCTTTATTTCATCTTAATTTGTGAAATACAGTATTACTGAGTATAGAAGCCTAAGTTGACAGTTTTCTTTTTTCAATACTTTAAAGATGCTGTTTCTCTTTCTTTTTAAGTTGTCATCTTTATTTTTTAATTTTAATAAAATACATATAATGGAACATACATTTGAGCATTTAAATGACTTTAAAGTATAACACAATGACACTCAAAGTGACACATTAAGTATATTCACATTGTTGTGCAATAATCACTACTTTTTAGTCCCAGAACTTCTTCATCACCCCTAACAGAAACCCTATTCTCATGAAGCAGTCACTTTACATTCTCCCATTCCCTATATTACTAATCTCCTTACTTTTTCTATGGATTGGCCTACTTTGGGTGTTTCATATAAATAGAATCATATAATATTTGGTCTCTCCTTTCATTCCTTTAGCAAGAAATCTATCATTTCATCTTTTTTTCCTTTGTATTCAAAATAGATTTCTGCCTAATTTTAGGGGTTTTACCACTAGTTTTAAGCAAGTTGATTATCATGAACCATGGTATAGTTTTCTTTAATTTTTTTTGTTCTTGGAATTCTTTTAGCAACTTCAATTTGTGGGACTAAAATTATCAAATTTTTGTTTTTTTTAAATTAATTTCTTCAGATAGTTTTTCCTATTCCTCCTTTTTTTTGGCATCTATACATATTTTAGGCTACTTGAAGTTGTCTCAGTGTTATATTCAATAGTTTCATTTTTCCTCTGTGATTCTTTATAGAATGTTTCTATTGATATTTATTCAAGTTCACTGATATTTCTTATGCTTTGACTTGAAACAAATGTATTTTTTCAGCTCAGATATTGTAGTTCCTTCAAAGTTCATTTGAGGTTCTTTTTATATCTTCCATGTCTGTACTTGACAGTTTAAACCTTCCTTTTTTATGTGGTGCTTGGGGTTGAACCTAGGGGCATGCATGTGCTAGGCAAGTGCTCTACCACTGAGCCACATTCCCTGCTTTGAACACATGTAATAAAGTTAGAATAACTGTCTTAATGGGCTGGGGTGTAGTTCAATTGGTAGACTGCTACTCTGCTCTCTGAGGCCCTGGGTTCCATCTCCAACACAGCAAAAATGGGAGAAGGATGTAGCAATCCATTCTCAGAGCAATCCCGAAACAATCAACCATTGAAAATCCTATGAATAGCAGAGAAACATTGATATAGTGCTAGGCATGACACCGTGTTGGGGAGTGTTTTGTTCTGTTGTACATAGGGTCACTATGAGTCAGACCCAACTTGATGACACCTAACAACAACAAACTGTCTAAGTGCCCTATCCTAACTCCTCAATTGTGTTGTTTCTAGGCCAGTTTTAATCCATTGATTTTTTTTCTCATTATCAGTTCCATTTTCCTGCTTCTCTGCATTCCTACCAATTTTGATTAGATAGTAGACATTGTGGGCTTTACCTTAATGAGTGTGAGGTTTTTTTTTTCTTTTTGGCTCTGTATGTAAATATCCTTGAGTTTCATTCTGGAACACAGAAGAATTAGAAGTAGTATGATCCTTTGGGTTGTATTGGTTTCCCAAGCTTCTCACTAACAAAGTACCAAAAGTTAGGTGGATTAGAAGAACAGAATTGTATTCTTTCACAGATCTGGAGGTAAATGTACAAATCAATTTGTCATCAGAGTGTTCTTTCTTAGAGCTCTGAGGGATAATTTTTCCATCCCTGTCTCCTAGCTTGTGGATGATCAGTGATCCCTGGTATTTCTTGGCTTGTAAGTGTGTTGCTCTAATCTCTGCCTCCATCTTTACTTGCAGTTCTCCCTCTGTGCCTCTGTTTTCTGCACTTCTCCAAAGGATGCCAGTGCCTACCTCACTCCAGTATGACCTCATCTTAACTAACTACATCTGTAAACCTTCATTTCCAAATAAGGTCACATTTACAGGTACTGAAGATATGAACATATTTTTGAGGGGCAACACCATTTAACTCACAACACACATCTTGCTTTTAAGCTTTATTATGAAAAACCAGAGCCACATTTAGTCTATGGCTGATATTGCCACACTCCTAAGCAAAACCATTTGAGTTTTCAAATGATGCTGCAGAAATTAGGAGCAGGAACTATTCCCAGCCATGTGGGAACTGAGGAGTTCTCTCTTTGTGCAGCTCCCCAACTCTGGTGTTCTGTCCTATAAATTCCAGCCTCTGGCTTTCCTGGACTCCTACCTCTAGCTCATCAACTCAAGGAGACTGCCAGGTTCCATCTCTGTACACTGTGGTCTATATCCCCTCCCAAGGCTCTCCCCTGTTTCGTTTCCAACTCTGAGATCAATGGTCTGTATTGCACCATTCGCAATAAATTGAAAATCATTGTTTTATCTATTTTATTACTTGTTTTAGCTGTTTCAGATTCACCATTACCCCTAGTAACCCATGAGCAAAAATTTTTCCTCTTGTTCCTATGACCTTGTGCCCTGCTTACTTAGAGGTCTTAGTGTTAGAGGCAGGAGTGCTACCCCCTTGTTCCATTGAAAATGGAAGTTAAGACTGCCACCTGGCCATATTGGGCTTCTAGCACCTCCGAATCTATGGGCAAAGAAGGGAGTGATCTTGGCTGGGATACTGATTATCCCCTGGATATTGAGGGGAAATTAGACTCTTATCCCACAAGGGAGTATGTCTGGAATGCAGGAGATTCTTTAGGAGATATCTTAGTATTACCCATGCCAAGTGATCAGTTTATGGATAACTACAACAACCCAAGGGGCTGGGATTTAGCTCAGTTGGTAGAGCACTGCGCTGCAGTCTCTGAGGTCCCAAGTTCAATTCCAAGCACCACAAAAAGGGAAGAAGGACCTGGCAATCCACTCCCAAGGCAATCTCGAAACAGCCATTGAAAACCCTATGAGGGTCGCTATGAGTTGGATACCGACTCGACGGCACCTAACAACAACAACAACAACAACAACAACAACAACAACCCAATCCAAGTGAGGATACTTCTACCTTAATATCAAAGAGTTTGAATAATGCCCACTGAAACCACAAGGGTGGAGCCATTTGGCAAAGCCATGAGGCCAAGATTCCCACCTGACACAGAGCCAAGGGTTGGCTAGAATCACAACAGACACAGTATGTATGTCATTCTGCCAAGCTTGTGGGTGATGTTGCCCTCATTGGGTCTGGTGTTGATTGTGACCCCCTCAATTCATATGTTGAAATCCTGACCCCTAATGTGATGATATTAGGAGATGAGGCCTTATATCCCAGAGTTGTGGGAGGCAAAACATCAAAAAATAGTATCATTTTCAGCCTTTATTTCTAAAGGAATTTTCTCTGCTACGTTTGGACTTCCTTAGTATCTATCACTCCTTTCTTCTTTCCCATTTGTCCCTTGTGAAATGGGAATGCCTATTTTGTGCATGTTCTACCATCATGTTTTGGCAGCAAATACCATGCTTGATTGCATAGACTCCACATCTGAAGAACAATTTTTACCTCAGGCTAAATGAACCTTAGGGCCTTGGGTTTGGCTCAGTTGGTAGAGTGTTGCTCTGCACTCTCTGAGGACACAGGTTCGAACCTCAGCACTGCAAAAAATGGGAGAAGGACATGGCAACCCACTCCTGAAGCAATCTTGAAACAATCAACCACAGAAAACTCTATGAGGGTCGCTATGAGTCAGACCACACTTGACAGCACCTACAAACAACAACAGCAACAACATCAGCAAAACAACAAATGAACCTTGAGTCTCACCCATATCTGGTTTAGATATTTACATGAGTCTTTAGACTTAAAGTTCATGCTGGGATGAATTAAGACTTTGGGGGCTATTGAATATATTTTGCATGTGAAAAAGACATGAATTTGGGGAGCAAAGATGGATGTTATAGAATGAATGTCTGTGTCCACCCCCCCACCTCTTGCAAATTAATATGTTGAAATTCTAACCCTAAATCATCAGGAGAGTGGGGAGGGACAAATGGAAAGTGGAAGGAGACAGGGATATCATGAGAGGGACAGGAAAACCATGAGGAGGAAGCAAAGCAACATGGGGGCGTGAAGAGGAAGAGAATAAGTGCAAAATATAACATGCAATTTTATGAAAACC
>VMDO01040923.1:0-11560 GCA_007922755.1 Pedetes capensis | reverse complement strand
TGGCAGGGAGTTGGTGGTAGACTGAGAAGCAGTGCTAGCCCAATGCAGAGGTGGACAAAGTTGGCAGAAGAGATCAGAGGCTGTGAGAGGTAAAAGAATTGAGAGACATACAGATAGGAAAGTGGCAGGGGTCGCATCAGGGCAGATCTTGAGTAAAAAGTTGAGAAGAGAATGCTGAAGATGTAGACCCCATGTAGAGGCATCAAAATCTAAAAATCCAAACAAATGCCCCTCTGAAATTGCAAAGCTAAACAAGTCTGGTATGAACCTGGCCCTCATTCAGTGAGGCAATGGTGTCCCCATGAAACAGAGGACCGGCACTGGAGGCAAGGAGACCTGTTCAGAATCTGGGATGAGAAGAGGCTGAGAGCAGAACTAAGGGATTAGCAGTGGGGCAAAATCTGATGTACAGTTAAGAAACTGAAAAATTCTCCTATAAATTACTAAACAGCTAGACTTGAAATCTGGCCACATCATTTCCTTAATTATCACCTGCAGTGGGGGAAAGAGATACATTACCTAGGCATTATCCTTAGGTCTCCTTTTGAAGTTTCTAAAATCTTAATGGATGGAATTGCTTCCTGCATTTCTTATAATTTAATTGTGAGCAGTTGTTGCCTGCCTGGACTGCTGGAGAGGGAGGGCCCGGAGGAGTGAGGATGGTTAAATAAAACAGTTCTATTTTTGGCATGCCTTAATGACAAGCCCATCTAAGAAATATTTTTCCTGTAAATGCCTTTTCTACTCTGTGTCATTGAAAGTGTTTCTAATTTCAAAGAGAGGCTGTGGCATGGGATGTTAATCAATGAAATTCTGGCATGCTTTTCTATGAATGTGGCTCATTTTTAATATTTACCAGTGGCAAAGATGGGTTTTTCAGCCCGGTAATATTATCCTTCATGCCTGGTTAATAAAGGAAGAAACAGATGCCTTAGAAAACTCATCCTGATGTTAGAGGGAGGGAAGAGGACCTATTTTAGGTCTCTGGGATATTCATTGTCCCCAGGCCTTCCCTGTAAGTTACAGGAGAGAAATTGGATGCAGAAAAGGCAGAAGAGCATAAACATCTGGACTGAAAAATAAGCTTGGACTGCGCTAGTGGCCACTGGTGTTTATGTGCTCCTGGCCTGCAGTTTCTACCATGCTTTCTGTTAAGTATGCGTGGGATGCAGCTGCCAATGCCAGAGTTTTTGTTCCTTTGAATTCTTGTAGTTGGACACTGCCAGGATTTAGGGTGGGGTCAGGCTGGGGTCATTGTAGACCCAATAAAGATCTGTTTTATTAAAGGCCTGCTTGTCCCTTGCCTGTTTACTGCTGCCTAATACAACACTTTCTTTATCTCTTTTTGGCTCTGCCCCAAAGAAAGCTGGGAGACTTGCTGCTGCTTGGATTCCAGTTTCTATCTTCAGTCTGGTTTTATGGGGCTCAGGGACTCAAAACGAGGAAGCATTGGAGCACAGCATTTAGAATTAAATTTCATACTATCCATCCTCCCAATAGTTAAAAAGATGATGATGATGCCTCTAGACTGTCCTATGGAGCGGTTTCTTCTACATCCTTTCAATGAGGAGTTACACTATGTCATTCCCACGCTCCCCTCCCTGCTGCTGATCGCAGGCCTGTGTTAAAGCGGACAGAGGTGCGAAGTGAAGACTGTGTGAATGTGGAGGGGTGTTTCCCTAGAAAAACTAGCTGGGAACTTTGGGGTGGGGGTTATGAGTTTATCTGAATTCATACCATGTTCTCATTAACTTATCTGGTCCTGATAGCTGTTAACCTAACATGCTGGGCTAACCATAAGGACTAGCCCAGTAAGCATGTGACTTATGCAGTTGCATAAGCTCTGCACTTAAAAGAGCCATGACTTGGGTTTAATTCTCCACTGTCACTGCCTGGAAATTTCTTAAGACTTTTTAGACAAGGGATCCACATGTTAGTTTTGCTCTTGTTGTTAGTGCTATTAAGTCAGATTCGACTCACAGCGATCCTATGTACTACTGAACGAAACATTCCCCAACATTGTGCTATGTACATGATCTTTTTATATTTGAGCCCATTGTTGAAGACAATATGTTTCTTCTCCTTTTAATTCATACTACATCAACAAAAGCAAATCCCAGGGGCTTAATTCCATTCCTGTCATTAAGGTTGACTCTACCCTGAGGAGGCAACTCTTTTCTAGTCATCTTTTGAGTGCCTTCCAACCTGGGAGCATCATTTTCCAGCACTATATATGATACTGTTTCTCTGCTATTCATAGGGTTTTCAATGGCTAATTGTTTCAGGATTGGGCTTGCAGGTCCTTCTCCCTAGTCTGTCTTAGTCTGGAAGCTCGGCTGAAACCTGTCAATCATGGGTGGCCCTACTGATATTTGAAATACTGGTGGCATAGCTTTCAGCATCACAGCAACATGTAAACCCCTACAATACAATAGACAGAGATGTAGGAGTTGTTTGGCTCTTGACCCTGCGAATTATGCAGCCAGTCCTGTTTATAAGACTGGACCTTTCAAGGATTCCCAAAACAACTGAGAAGATAAATCATCTTTCAGGTTCCTCCAGTGGTATTCCAATTCTCAGGGGAGTAAAGGACACAGATGAGGCAGGAGTGAGGAGGCCTGCCTACTAAATCCTAAAATCTCTCCACAGTGGAAGAGTGGGGTTTATCAATCCCACGGAAAGGCAGAACATGGTATAGCCTTGAACATGACCACCCTGTAGTGCTAGAGTGCTCAGAGAAGAAGGTGATTGGCAGAGGCAGATGTGGCTGTGAGCACAAGGGGGTGGAGTTTAAAGAGGCTTACAAAATGCCCTTGAAGAGGTAATTGGAGACCTAGAGAAGCTGTAGAAGGGAAGGGTGAAAGCTGGCTGGAACTGAGAGAGTTCCTAAAGTGGAATTGGAGATAGCAGGAAAGAGAACATGTTTGGGTGAAGCTGGGAATTTAGAGAGGATGAGATCTGGCAAGGGCTGAAGATATGTGGGTGGATGTCCTGTGCCTGTCCCAAGGGCATTGGGAGGCAACAAGGGAAGAAAGAAGGGTGATAAAGGACAGGGGGAGAAAAATATAGGAGAAAACTAAGGCTGCAAAAGGACCAATAAATGAGTGAATGGATACTATAGCAGATCCATACCCCATCTGATGGCCTCCACAACTCTACCTCCTCTGCCTCTTTGACTGGTGGAGTGGAGCAGAAGAAAGGTGTTTAGTGATGCTTCTGAAAATCTAGGCTGGGAACATCTGCAGCAGAATCGCTTTGTGGCACTATGATGAATGTATTTTCTAGATCCTGCCCTGGACCTCCAGGATCATGATCCCTTAGGGCCCTGGGGGTGGGAGGCCAGGAATTAGCACTTTCAACTGGAGTTCTCAGGTAATCTTGATGGCACAAACCTTTGAAAGTCAGGAGAGTGGAGAAATATAGCTACTAGGGCAGCTAGGTAGATTTTGGAGGCATCACTGTATGGTACAGTGGGGCAGCAGTTGGGTAAGGAAGGGAGGGTTGTGGGCATGCATAGCCCAGGCCCTCTAGTGTGGATGCCAAGCTGGCCTGAGATGATTGTGATACAATCTGTCACAAAGGCAAGTTCTGGACAGCAAAATCTCCAAAGGAACCTTCTGCTGACCAACTTCCCACTGCACTTTACCTTGCTGGGAGCAACTGTTTCCTACAATCATGGGAAAATTAAGAATTTCCAGGGAAGACTATGGTCCTTGTTGTAGTTTGGATCTGGAATGTCCTCCAAAGTCTTAGTCCCCAGCCCACAATGCTATTGGAACGTGATGGAACCTTTAAGATGTGGGGACTTATGTGAGGAAGTTAGGCTGTTGGAGAGGATATTGGGGCCCTGGCCCCTTCCTATCTTTTTCCTTTGCTTGCCATCCACCATGACGTAAGCAGCTTCTCTGGCACGCACTCCCACCATGATGTACTGCCTCGCCACAGGCCCAAAAGCAACAGAGTCCACTGACCACAGACCAAAATCTCTGAAACTGTGCCCTATACTAAATCTTTCCTCCTTATATGTTGATTTTCTCTGGTTTTTTGTCACAGTGATGGAAAGCAGACTAACACACTCCTGAAAGTTGTGGTCTGGTCTACCTTGTTTTTACTTAAAGGTAATCAGTTTGAAGTTCCAAATAATTCCAACCTCACAAGGCGGTTCTTCGCAGAAAAGGGAAGATCCCACGATCTGGGTTTACAGAGTGTGTCTAGCTTGTGGCTCAGCTCTCATGTCAAACACATCCTCTGGTTACATCTTCCTTCTGCAGCCCTATCCCTCATTCAAACCGTTCTCACTGAGGTATTCAGGATATTTCTATGCCTCCACTTACGCAAAATTCTTTATTGTTCTGGGTTCCCCCTTTCAATGCTAGATTAATGTGATCTTTGCTTAGCCCAGAGATTCTGCCAGTGTGAATAAGAGGATAAGACTTGTACCTGGTTCTTATATTCAGCCTCTTATTGTCTCTAGCTTCTAGCTTCCTGTTCCCTTTCAGATTCTCTTTCAAGTCCTTGTTGATTAATTCCCAGTTGATGTCTCACTAATTGACTGATGATTCCTTTTAGACAGACTAGTTCTGTCTCTTGGCTGTCTGATCTCTGGAGAACTTTTCAATGTACCAATCATTGCAGAGTTCCTGAATATTTTAGACAACAGTTCTTCTCAAACCTTCATGTGCCAATCACCTGGGACTGCTCATTCTGGTTTCGTGGGTGTGAGATGGAACCTGAGAATCTGCTTTTCTTTTCTTTCTTTCTTTCTTTTTCTTTCTTTCTTTCTTTTTTTTTTTTTTTATGGTACTGTGGGTTGAACCCAGGGCCTCACGCCTGCATGCTCTGCAACTGCTGGACCACTGAGCTGCGCCCCCAGCCCATTTTTTTACTTTTTGAGACAGGGTCTCGCTAAGTTACGCAGACTGCGTCTGGTCTCAAACTTGTGATTCTCCTGCCTCCACCTCCCGAGCTGCTGGTATTACAGGGGTGTGCCACCGCGCCCGGCAGCATCTGCTTTTCTAACGAGCTCCTCAGTGATGCCAGTGCTGCTGGTCCATGAGCCACATGCTGTGTAGATCATAATTCTCTTCCATATCCAGCTCCACCCACTCCAGTTTTTAATAGTCTCATCATTCTCCTTTAAACAGAGGAACAGAAAAATAGTTTATCTGCACTTAACTTTGTTTTCCTGCTTCTAGCCAGATTAGTTTCTCCAAATCAATTTCAAATTGTTGAAGAGCAGAGATGGGGCATTGACATCTTCCTACATGCGTTTCCATGATTTTCTTTGCATTATGTTCTTGGGACTTTGTTGAAAATGTCTTGTGTAGAAGGCATGTTGCTCTCTATATAGAGAACAACAGGGAACTGTACAAAGCAGATAACAAGCAGGTGTCCTTCAACACTGGAGTATCAGGGCAGAGACATTCCCATAGTTTGGCCTCAGAGAGGCTCCGCTCCTCATGCTCCATGCCATTGGACAAATTGAACCCTTCACAACTTTCCCACCCAAATCTCCTTCTTCCTTGCATTATTGTTAGATGCCATTGAGTAGGGTCTGACTCATAGTGACCCTATGTACAACAGAATGAAACACTCCCGGACACTGTGCCATGCCTGACACTGTCAGTGCTTCTCTGCTGTTCATAGGTTTTCAATGGCTGATGGTTTCAAGATTGTTTCAGGAGTGGCTTGCCGGGTCCTTCTCCCATTTTTGCAGTGTTGGGGATGGAGCCTTGGAACTCAGAGCAGGCAGAGCAGTACTCTACCAACTGAGCTAAACCCCAACCCATCCCTTGCATGGTTGTTGTTGGGTGCCCGTGAGTCAGGTCCAACTCATAGCAACCCTCATTGGATTTTCATTGGTTTATTGTTTCAGGATTCCTTCAGGAGTGGATTGCCACTTCCTTCTGTTTTTTGCAGTGCTGGGACTCAAACCCAAGGCCTTCTTCAAGAGTACAGAGCAGCACTCTACCAACTGAGCTAAACTCCAGCCCCTCCCTTGCATTAGTAATTGTTAAAAACAAAAAAGCCAAGAACCCCTGACTTTGAAAAGTCTTTGATCCTGTGGTTCATACTTGTAATCGTGACAATGGGGAGACAGAGGCAGAAGGATCATAAGTTTTAGGCTCCCCTGAGCTACATAGAGAGAACTGGTCTCAAAAAACAAACACAAAAAATAAACAAAACAAAACAAAAAAGAGCAACCCAACTCAACCCAAACCAAATCAAATTAAAAGAAAAACAAGAAAATAAATCAGAAAGGAAAAGAAAGAAGAAAGAAAGAAAGAGAAAGAAAGCATAATTTTTCCATTTGTATAAAGGACTTAAAACACTTTATTGCTTATAACATTTACATTTTAAATGCAAATTTCTTTATTTTTACACTAGGTGGGTGAATTGAGTGAATTAGCTCCCTAAAAATAAAGTTTCGGAATTATAACAAATGTTTTATACTAGTAATATCTGAAGATGGGGAAAATGGTTATTATTAAACATACCATACATCCTAGCTTTTTCCCAACAGTAAAGCTTTCTTCTTATTCCTTATGCCATGCCCTTCAAGCCACTGTTCAATTTCTCTATTTTTCATAGCCAAATTCTTAGAATGATCTATAGTTATTTGGAGACATCCTCATCTGCACTCTCTTTTTAAGAGTCTGAAGTAGAATTCTGTTTTCACAGTTTTACCAGAGTTGCACTTTTAAGGCTATCAGCAATCTCTAAGCCACTGGATCTAATGGCTCTTCAGCCTCACTTTGCTTTTCCCATCTAAACCATGGATGCTATTAACCTCCACCCTGCTCCCTTGCTTGCTGATTGTTGCAGTGTGCTGACTCACCACCTGCCTTATCATGGCTAGGGCTTCTTTGCCATCTTCTTTTCCTTCTCTCACCCCAACTGCACATGCCACAGATAAGGATTAATGTTCAGGGCTGCTCTTTGTCTACTGTCTCTCCCTCAGATGGCTCATCAAATTGCATGGCTTTAACTATTGCTGCTGTTGTTAGGTGCTATTTAGTCAGGTCCTACTCACAGCAATCCTATGTACAACAAAATGAAACTCCCTGACACTGTGCCATGTCCAGCAAAGTGTCAGTGCTTCTTTGCTATCCATAGGGTTTTCAATGGTTAATTGTTTTTGGGAATGGGCTTCCAAGTCCTTCTCCCATTTTTGTGGTGCTGGGGATCAAACCCTGGGCCTCAAAGCACCAGGCAAATGTTCATCTAATCTATAACCTCAGTGCTGACGTCTATCTGCAGCTCTAGCTCCTATGTCTAAATGCCTGCTCCACTTTTCCACTGCTGTCTCCAAACTCTCTTCTACCCAATTTCTCACTTTCTCTTTGTAGCAAATATGAATCTTTCATCATGGTGGCCAGGAAGTGACACATTTCATATTTTTCTTTAAATCATTGTGAATCAGACTTTGGAATCCCTTCCCTCTAAGCTGGCAGGAAGTTTAGTTTCACCCAACATAGGGGCTAAGCCCTGTCCTCCAAAAGTTAGGCCAAGATGCCTCTCAGATTCTTAAATAGTGCTGGAGTATTAAGGAAGCTTCAATTTAGCACCAAGATTATTCTTGTCCAAACTTACGAAGTCCTTTAAGATCAAATCACACTGTCACACTTGATCAAAAGGATTAAAAAAAAAAGATATTGTTAGCTCTTTTCCTTTCTTTTCCTTTCCTTGCCAAATAATTCTATCCTAAAGGCTTTACATGGGGTAAAGTTGGTATCTATGCCCAGGGGAAGAGAGATGGAAACCATTGTGTCCCAGGGTAAGATGGTAAAGGCCAAGGAGAACCACAGTTGCATTGCATAGCAGGTAGCTCAGGAGGGAAGCTGGAATGAAAAACCAGAGTTCAAGGGGCTTAAGAAAGGTATTCACATAAGGGAGATACTTGACATATCAGAGCCTGAACAGGATTAGGAGAGAAGAAACTAGAATGAGTTTATGATGTTGCACTGGATTCAGAGGTGTCACTGTGAGCTCATGGTTTTACATAGATATGTACAAAGATTTCCTAGCTTAGTCCACAGGGAAGGCCTGGGAGCATCCCAAAAGCAGTGAGATCTTGGCTTCTAAATGCCATTTTTTGCTAAAATGAATAAGAGCTACCAGTATACTAGCCATAGAACAGAGTTTCCTAAACCTGCAGAGCAGAATTTACAAAAACTAGAGGACATATACTTAATGGTGAAAGACTAAATACTTTTCCCATAAGATCAAGAACAAGGCAAAGAAGTCTATTCTCACAACTTCTGTCCAACATTGTACTGGGGGCTCTGGCCAGTGGCATAGGCAAGAAAAAGAACTACATGGAAACTAGATGAGATGATAACATTGTCTTTGTATATAATCCTATAAAAAACTACTAGAAATAATGTTGTTGTTAGGTGCTGTTGAGTCAGTTTCCGACTCATAGTGACCTTATGTACAACAGGCGAAACACTATTGTTAGCGCTTTTCTGCTATTCATAGGGTTTCAATGGCTGATTGTTTGGGGGGGGGGAGTGAGTTGCTGGGTCCTTCTCCCAAGCCTACAGCACCTGGCAGTCTCCCATCCAAGTACTAACCAGGCCCAACCCTGCTTAGCTTTCAAGATCTGATGGCATTAGATGCCACAGTGATATGGCTGCAGGTACTAGACATAAGTGAGCTAAATAAAGTTTCATGAAGAATAAGGAATTGAAATTCGAAAAACAAAACCATTTTCAATAGCATAAAAATATATGATACTTAGAAATAAATCTGACAAAAGATGTGAACAATGAAAACTACAAAACACTGCTGAAAAAATTAAAGTAAGCCTAAACAATAGGATCATGATTGGATCATAGATCAGAAGAGTCAATGTGATTAAGATGTCATTTCTCCCTTAATGCAGTCCCAAATGAAATCATGTTGTTGTTAGGTGCCATTGAGCCACATCCAACTCATGGGGACCCTATGTACTCAACACTGTGCCATGAACATGATCTTTTTATGTTTGAGCCCACTGTTGCAGCCCCAGTGGTTTTTTTTTTTTCTTTCTCATTTTGAGTCATGCCACATCAGCAAAAGGAGGTCCAGGGGCTTTACTCCATTTCTGTCATTAATACCAACTCTACTTGGAGGGGGCAACTCTTCCCCAGTCGTTTCTCAAATGCCATCAAGCCTGCAGGGCTCATTTTCTGGCACTATATTTTACAGGCTTCTCTGGTATTCATAGGGCTTTCAATGACTAATTGTTTTGGGAGTGGGCTCATAGTTCCTTCTGCCAAGTCTGTCTTAGTCTGGAAGCTCAGCTGAAACCTGCCCTGCTAGTATCTGAAGTATCAGTGGCATAGCTTTCAGCATTACAGCAATACGCAAGCCCCCACAGAACTACAAGCTGATAGACACATGGGGAGAATAAAATCATAGCTGGTGTTCATTGCTTGAAGAAACTGATAAGCTGATTTCAAAGCTCACAGAAAAAGGCCAAAAACCTAGAACTGACAAAAAACACCTTGAAAGGAAAGAAAAACCCCCCAAAAAGTAAGTTGGAAAACTTACACAATCTGACCTCAATACTTATTTTAACGTTATAGGAATTAAGATTAGTGTAGTGTTCATATAAAGATAGAAAAATCACTCAGTAGAATATAATAGAAAATCCAAGAATAGACCCAGGTGGTAATTGATGTTCAACAAAAGTGTAACATATGGCACTAGAACAATTGGATATTCAAATTCCAAAGGAAAAAAAACTCTTCAATCCATAGTTCCCACCATTTATAAAAATCAACTCAAAAACAGATTATAGACTTCAATGTAAAACTAAAAACTATAGGACTTAATAGAAAAAAAATCCAGGAGAAAATCTTCATGACCTCAAATTAGGATAAAATTTCTTAATTACATACTAACAATACATTCCACAAAAGGAAAAATTGATAAGCTGGACTTTATCAGAATTAAGAACTTCTTTGAATGACATTAAGCAAGTGAAAAGGGAAACCATAGCCTGGGAAAAAATATTTGCAAATCACATGTCTGAGAAATGACTTCTATCTAGAATGTACAAAGAAATTCCAAATCCCAATCAAAAAGTCTATCAATGGGTAAGCAGATAAACAAATTGTGGTATTTATATGCAAGGGAATACTATATGGTAATTAAAAGAAGTGAGTTATTGATATGACAGCAGAGATGATGTCAATATAATTATTCTGAGTGAAAAAACAGGCAAAAAAGAGCTCATACTATCTGATTCTATTTATAAACATTTTTATAAAACAAATTAATTTTTAAATGCCGAAAACAGAAAAAAGGAGAAAGGGTGGGGGGGAGGCTCAAAGAAGTATGAGAAAAGTTTGGGGGTGATCAGTATGTTCATTATATTTATTTATGTGACATTTTCAAGTGTGTGAAAATTTATCAAATTATTCACTTTAATATATTCAGTTAATTCTTCAATAGAGCTATTATAATAAACTTAAAATACTCATAATACTTTAAATGTTCAGAAAAAGGACTATATAACATGCATCTGTGTACACACCACCAAGTTTGGACAGATCTTAAAATTTTGCTGAAGTTCCTTTAGAATTTTTTTAAAGGAGTAAATCATTGTAGATATAGTTGAAGCTTCTACAATCACTTTTGAATCCACTTTTCCCTCCACACACTTCTCCCAAATATAACCATTATCCTGACTTTGCTGATTGTGGATCTCACTTGGCTTCACTCTGCTTTGTACGTATGCCCATAAATAAGACAGAATACTTTTACATGGTTTGCATATTGGAAATTTCATGTAAATGATAATTTCCTCTCCAAACTTGTTCTTTATATTCAACATTGTGTTTTTTGAAATCTATCCATGCTGCTGTACGTTACTCATTTGGTGGTCCACCATAAATATACACAACATAGTTAAACCTCTTCCTTTTGGATTTTAAGCTATTTCCAATTTTCTGCTCTTACAAACAAATGTTTATCTCACCAATGTTGCTGTTCAACATATTTGCACCTATCTCCTTGGGCCTATATGTGAGAGCATTTCTAGTATATACCCTACAGAATTTCTGGGAATCTTTAGTTTTACTAGCTGTAGGTAATTTGTTCTTCAAAATGGGTTATACTCACATAGCAATTAACATTCCTAAGTGCCCCTCGCCCTTATCCATACATGATTTTGTCACACTTTTAAATGTGAGACATGGGGATCTTCAGCTCTTCTCGGTAGGACATAGCGTCTGGTTTCTCCAGGTACAACCTACCGCAATCTCTCATCTTCCCAGAGAGCACCCATTGAGCTGAACTGGGTGTATACTTCTCAAGGGACCTGGGATAGTTAATGTTGATTGTCAACTTTTTTTTTTTTTTTTTTTTTTTTGAAATTTCAGAAGACAACTTTATTTAGACAAAAACCTCCCAAACAGAACACAGAGGAGTTGGGCAGCACTTACTCCAATACACTATTGCCAAATGATTTAACATCAGAATGAAACAGGGGGCAGGGAAATGCAGGGCAAGCCACTGTCCAGCCAGCACAGGGCCTGAGTCAAACCCACCCACTCCTGCCCTCTGAGGA
>VMDO01040922.1:0-11577 GCA_007922755.1 Pedetes capensis | reverse complement strand
CCCCCTCTTCCTCCTCTCCCTCCTCCCCTTCCTCCTCCTCCTGCTCCTCCTCCTCCACCTCCTCCTCCTCCTTCTCTTCCTCCCCAACCCCTCCCAAGCCCTTCCTGGAGCAGGACCCTGAGCATAAGTCCCATCCTCCGTGGGGGTGTGGCCAAGACCCAGCTAGGCTGATGGCATAGGGCATCTAGCAAGTCAGAGGAAGAGGCAGAACCTGCACCCCCAGGCTGCCAGAGTTTCATTTCAGCAGGGGTCAGTGAGAGCCAGAGAGGGCTTCTCTGTCCAGCTTGTGTTTTTCTCTGAGGCTAACCCAGCTCGAGCCATTTCCCTGCCTCCCCACTGCAGCAGAGACTGCATTGCCCCTGCTCCTTGATTTCTCTTCCTGCCTTGGTGTTTCACCTCTGAATCTCAGTGGGTCCCAGGCTGCCCAACAAGAAGATACACTTCTTGCCCCTCTTTCCATACAGCCCCATGACTAATCGCTGGCCACAAAGACGTCCTCCTTCAAAGGAAGAGGCTGTACCTTACTCCTTCTCCTCCTTCTTGCTGGCTGGAATGCAGACATGATGGCTGGAGTCCAGACAGCTCTCCTGAACCATGCAGGTGCCAGCTGAGCTCAGCAGAGCAGAGGCCGGACAAGAAGCCCAGGTTCTTGGTGCTGTGAGCTGCACTCGAGCCTGTGGTGCCCTCTGCATGCCTTACTTGCATGGGAAAGAAGCGCACTCCTGTCTCATTGGTGCCACCATGCTCTTGGCTTCCTCCCATGCACTGAACCCCATCCTGCCTGATGCACCTTCTTCCTAGGAAGGAGCTAAAGAACTCCAAGCTCTCCATTGACTCCCCAGCCACCAGCAAGACTGGAGGAAACTGGGAGGAGCCTATGGATGGAGCCAGAGCTGAGAGAGAGGGTGAAGAAGGAGGACTCTGGGGAGGATGAAGGAGCAGAATGAGTCACAGATTATAGAGGAGGAGGAGGAGGAGGAGGAGGGCCATGGTTGCAGGAAAGAGCCCCTACTCAGTGTCCAAGATACGGATGGAGAGGCAATGGGAGGGAGAACCTGGGAGCTCAGGGCAGTGGTGTTCCATGCACAGTGCCACCACCTGGTCAGCTACTGAGGACCACAGAGCCTTCCTGCCCTTCCAAAAGTAAAGACCTAGAGGTGGGCAGGCAACTCTCAGCTCAGAGGGGAACTCACTCTGCAGAATGAGCATGTGCCACCTGCTGCTCTGAAAACTATAGAGAAGGAACTTGGTTCAGGTCGCAGAGGGCGTGACCAGCTGACCTGGGCTCCAATGGAGTGGAGAGCAGTCTTCGGTCCTCGGGTGCCTGTCTGGCCATGGTGGTCCATGTGGGCTGTCTGTCTTCACACCCAGGATGCTCTGCCCAAAACTCCCTCCTTCCTTCACTCCTGAGAAACTTGTTCCAGGTCAAAGCTGAATAACTGATAGGGAGGAAAAGGAGTTTATTCGAAGGGATCACAAGGAGGGCTGAGGAAAGAGGGTGTGGCCCCAATGTCAACCCAGGCCAGGCTTAGACTGGACTGATGAAAGAACACTCCTGCTTCCGCTATTGTCACTTGGCCGGAGAAAGAGACCCCTATCCCTGCCATTAGCCGCAGCCGTACCAACGTGGGGTCAGATCACATCAGATCTTAGAAGCTAAGCAGGGTCAGGCCTGGTTAGTACTTGGATGGGAGACCACCTGGGAACACCAGGTGCTGTAGGCTTGGGAGAAGGACCTGGCAACCCACCCCCCAAAACAATCAGCCATTGAAAACCCTGTGAATAGCAGAGAAGCACTGACAATAGTGCTTTTTCTGTTGTACATAGAGTTGCTATGTGTCAGACACTGACTTGATGGCACCTAACAACAACAACAACATCCCAGTCTTTGTGCCCCTCATCCAGAGTGACAGTCAGGTTGGCCACATCTAGGTTATGTGCCTGGGGCTAGACTTCAAGGGAGCCTTCAAAGGCGACCCATGGTTTTGGCCTTGAGAAGGTGGGACTCAAGATGTGGGAACTGTAAAAATACACACTGACTATACCCACTCTCTAATCTTTCTTCCTGGCGGCCTTAATGCTTCCCCAGACCTTGGCAACAACGTCACCTCCTCTGATATTTGTTCCTTGCCTCATGTGTGTGTAGGGGGTCTGCATGCTGAGGTTGGGATCCACTAAGGCAGAGCGGGAAAGGACATGTGTCAAGAGTAACTGACGGATGTGCTCCCGGAGGAGATGGACACAGCAGAGAGGGAAGCAGATGGGGATGGGGGCAGGCAAGGGTGCCATTTCAGGTCACATCCTGATGAGGTAGTTGCAGAACTGTCTCAGCCTCAGCTAAAGAAGCCATCTGCACAGGCTCAGGGCCGCTGGGTCCTCAGGCCCTTCCGGCCTCCTTAGCAGGAAGGCAAAGAGGCTCCAGTGCCTTGGGGTGGCTCTCCAAAGCAGAGTGGCAGGTCCTGGCTCCTGAGGGGGTCTCAGGACACCCCAGGGGGGCACAGACGGCCTCTGTTGAGTGGGGACAGCACACTCGCTAATACTGGGTTCATTCATTCACGCCCAAGTCTTCCGCCTGCTCTGGCTTCCACAGAAGCCAGGACCTGTCCCTCACACCATTGAACCTGCTTTGCTGGGTCCGTAGAAGGAAACCCATGAGCCTCAAAGCAAGCAATGGGAGAGATGAGGGCTCTGCGGTCCCACAGTGCCTCTACTGTAGACTCCCCCACTTTTGCTCAATCACCCAGGGACAGCCAGTAGATGATACAGGATGGTGTTGGAACGTTTAGGCCAAGGGAGAGAGAAAAAAATGAATGCACTGACAACTTTAATAGACTTCTGGGTGCGCACCCAGCAGGCCTTGCAGTCATGGGTGCTGTTCCCAGAACGCCACACCCAGGGGACAGGGAAGATGAGCCGGCCTTTGGCTGCGGTAAAGAAGAGCTAAAGGCTGGAAGGTGGGCTGGGATTTAGCTCAGCTGGTAGAGCGCTGCTCTGCAGTCTCTGAAGTCCTGAGTTCAACTCCCAGTACCAGAAAAATGGGAGAAGGATATGGCAACCCACTCCCAAGGCAATCCGGAAACAATCAGCCATTGAAAACCCTATAAGGGTTGCTATGAGTCGGACATGACTTGACAGCACCAAACAACAACAAAGGCTGGAAGAAGCAGGGATCCGGCAGCCAACGGCCAAGGGAGGCCCAGCAGTCTGGCCTCCAGGGGCTCCAGAAGTTGTCCCTTCAGAGCTGGGCGGGGCCTTTGGCTCCCCATAGAGGCAACAAGCAGCAGTGGGAAGGAACTGGAAGCAGCAGGGCCCCGGGGCTGGGGAGGACACAGGGAAGGAGGAGGGACCTCCAGCATCCAGGAGGGGGCGGCCATGGCGGCCCATGAGGGAGGCTTTGTTTTTGCTTGGGTTCTTAGGATTAGGAAGACTTGCCATTTGGAAGGCTGAGCCTAATCTATAAAAAGCCAAACATGGAGTGTCCCCCACTCACCCTCATTTCTGCTGTTTCCCTTTACTCATTTTTGCACAGACTGACCCTGGAAGCAAAGTGCCTCACTTGCCATTCGTGGTGACTCAAGGAGCCCCTGGTCCCCTCAGGCCCCCAGAGCCTCACAGACCAGTGATAGCAGCCACCCCTGCTACACCCAGCTCTCGGGATGCCCACTGCCTGTCCTGAGACCAAAGGACGATACATATAGGGAAATCACCATTTATGGAGCACAGCACTTGCTGGCCACTTAATCTCATCAATTCCTAAAGTTACTATAAAGGCAGGTATTGCTGTTCCTAAGTGAAGGAAATTGTTGTTCACAAAGACACTGAATCTCATAAAGGTTCGGGAAAGGTCCAAAGCCCCTAGCTTGTAACCCCACAGGAAATTTTTACCAATTGATTCCTTAAAATATCTTCCACCCCTCCAGTTGCCTATAAGATAAAGCCAAAAGTCACCCGCCTGAGTCCCAGCCCCTATAACCAAGATGTAGCTTCTGTCTACCTTCTGGTATTGTCAATTCACACCATTCACCGCTTGCCCCAATCCTGTGTGCTGTACCACCTGGTCATTGAGCCCTTTTCCCTTCCTAACCACACCCCTACTCTTTCAAACTTCTGAGACTTCTTGTGTGTCTCTACCCAAAATGTCTAGCCTTGCTCACAACTGCTCACCTCTCAAACCACTGCACATCCATGAGAGCAATGTTCTGAAGGTGACCTAGCTGAAGCCACCAGCATGCTTCAAAGATGACAGTGAGGATTTGGAGGCTGATCAGACTTAGTGAGGCAGAGTTTTGGAAGTGAAGTTTAAAAACCTGCAGCATTAATGTTCTTGTTATTAGGTGCCATCGAGTCAGTATCCGACTCATAGCGACCCTGCATACAACAGGGGAAACACTATTGTCAGTGATTCTCTGCTGTTCATACAGTTTTCAATGGTGGATTGATTTTTGGGAGTGGGTTGCCGGTTCCATCTCCCAAGCCTACAGCACCTGGTGTTCCCAGGCAGTCTCCCATCCAAGGACTACCCAGGCCTGACCCTGCTTAGCTTCCAAGATCTGATGGGATCAGATGCCACAGGGCTATGGCTGTAGGACTGCAGCATTAATACATTCCTTCAACTAATGATTGTGCTCAGCAAAATTAAGGACCCAAGTCCAGAAGACTCAAAGCTCCATGAGGACATGTTCACTCCTATACCTGGTGCCTGGCATGGACGCAGCAAGCAGAAGACCCTAAACTTTAGGGAAATCATTATATGGAGCAGTCAGACCCCATTCAGCACAAACCCATTTAAGTGCAATTGTCAGATGGATAGGCAGGCAGATGGGTAGTAGGGAAGCAAATAGACATAACTGCCCAGTACCACTACCTTTTCATCTAAGAAAATGCCACTGATCTGGCTGCCTAGGGGGCAATGGGGGCACTGCCCCATGCTTTAGCACCTCCTTGGTTGGAAAATAGAAGCTGTCTGCCTCGTGCAGTGGTCTGTGATGTCCTTGAGGACTGAGAACTTGTGCCTTATTCTTCTCTTAGTCCCCAAACTTGACACAGGCCCTGGCCCAGGGCCATGAATTAAAGAGCAATTAGCAAACTATTGGCTGAACAGATAAACCCAGGAGGGGAGGAACAGACATGGGCATATCAGATGGGAGCCAGAATCTTGAGTCCACAGAGCTTCCTGCTCTTGGCACAGGGAAAGCCCCTCTCTTCCCACCCAGTCCTCAGGGCTGGGCACAGAGGGAAACTCCAGATGGGGAAGGGAGGACAGGATGTCTCTGGGAACAAACAGATTGGGGAAGAAGCTGGTGTCCTCAACGTGCTGGCACAGGAAGGGTGCTGTTGGCAACGTCTGCTCCACCCCCAGCCCCGGCAGGGAGCTGTGCTTTGGAGAAGTGGAATCCAAGGTCTTCAGGAGGCAGGAAGTTATACCAGAAGAGGGCATGGACTGGGAGACATACAGGCCTGGGTGGAAAACCCAGCCATCCTACACCCCAGCTCTGTAAATGGGAGCCTCCACTTTCTCATTGTAAAGAAAAGCCCCAGGGAGCCTTCCTTCGGTCAGAATGATCTGCACCCCTGTGTAGCTCAGGGGAGGCCCAGTGGATGCCTGTTACCTGGCAAAATTATTAATAGCACCCCTTTGTCTCAAAAAGTGCCCAGAATTACTAACAGTACCCCTTTCTGTCTCTAAAGGTACCCAAAATTACTAACAGCACCCCTTTCTGTCTCAAAAGGTGCCCCAAATTACTAACCCCTTTCTGTCTCAATAGGTGCCCAGCAGGGAGAGGAAATCATGTGGCAGCCCACCTTTGGCCTGCTCTTCTGCAGGCTGTGTTCAGGTTTAGAAGTCAGCAGCTGCTTCCAGCCAAGTATTCTGTCCCTCTAAACATCTAAATGGGCTGGGATTTAGCTCAGTTGGTAGAGGGCCACTCTCCAGTCTCTGAGGTCCTGATTTCGATTCCCAGGACCACAAAAATGGGAGAAGGACGTGGCAATCCACTCCTAAGGCAATCCCGAAACAATCAGCCATGGAAAACCCTATGAGGGTCGCTATGAGTCAGACATAACTCGATGCCACCTAACAACAACAACAAACATCTAAACATTTCCTTTTAGGTGGGAGTGTGGGTTGTAGTGTCTGCATATCTAAATCTAAACTCAGGCTCTTCTGTTGAGCTACCAAGCCAGGTACTCTTCAACTGTCAAACTGAAATGATGACTTTTCTCTCCCACTGTCACTAGGAGGTTTGAATGGAAGGGCGTGAGTCAGACAGCTTGCAGAGTCTGGCCACAGGGTTTGCTCTCTCCTCTCTGTCTCTCAGTCTCTGTCTGTCTCTCTGTCTCTCTCTCTCTCTCTTCCTCCCCTTCCTTTCTAATCACCACAGAAGAACAATAAAATCTAACTAGAAAGCCACTTGAGATCCCAAATCAAGTGATGCCATGTCTGGCAAGTTCTGAACATTTGGGGGAAATGCCCTCACCACAGCTTACAGTGAATTTTGGTACTTTCCAAAAACACTAACGCAGTGACTCACAGAGGGCAGCTATGCTCCCACAACACACAGTTATTATCACCAGAAGCAGGTCACACACACACAGAGTTCATCTTGATTTTGGAAAGAACCTAGGAAGCCCTCTCTCTCTCTTTTCTGCTGGATTCAGAGTAGGGAAGACTTAAGCCACCTTGCTCTTCTGAGTGGGAGTCCACGAAGAGAAGAACAGAAAGAAGAAGAAATCTGGGCCCTGGTCACATTATCCGAGATCCTGGATCCTGTGCCTGAAGCTACTCCTTGTACTTCCTATTATGAGAGCCAATATGTTTTTGTTGTTGTTGTTGTTATTGTTGTTTTGGAGCATTTTGGAGTTGGTTTTTCTGTCGCTTTCAATTAAAAAATCAAATCGCAAGTTGAGGAGACGAATCCAAATTGAGATCATCAGAAAGCAGGCGCAAGCCATTCCGGGGACTCTCTTGAACACCTCAGGCAAGTGCTTCTACTTCCAGGTGATTTTCACCCCATATCCTTGCATGGCAGTGGGAAAGGACCAGAAGTATTTTGAAGACCAGGAACTATAGACACCCAAGGTGAAACAGAGCCATGAAATCCATTATCTCACCTCTCAGAGATCCAAAAAAGAAGAAAAAAAAATCAGAACTTCTGTATTAAGCCTTTAAGAGTAACGTTCAGAAGTGAAGTAATCATAAAGGCATCTGGCTGTCGAGTGAGAAGTAGTAGCTGGCATTAACTGAGCTGTGAGTTTCAGTACAGCAGAACAGAAGGACATCTGCAAGGGAGGCTCCCTCCGGGAACCCACCTGACGGCAATGTGGAGGACAGAAAGGATCGCTAGCTGGGGACCCTGAGGGAGCTGCTCTGTGGAATTCTGCCACATCTGTTTTTCTACCCAGTGTTCTTGTTGTTATTAGGTGCCATCGAGTCAGGTCCAACTCATAGCCACCCTACATACAACAGACGAAACTCTACCAGGTCCTTCTCCCAAGCCTACAGCACCTGGTGCTCCCAGGCAGTCTCCCATCCAAGTACTAACCAGGCCTGACTCTGCTTAGCTTCCAAGATCTAATGCCCAAACTGGTACAGTTGGTACCCGATCTACCAACCCCTAATACAAAAGTCTGTAGCAGGGTGGGAGGGCGGGGCCTAAGGAAACCCAGTTCTGCTGCTTGCAGTCTTCATAACCTTGGCATCACCCTGAACCTTGCTAATCCTTGGCCTCATCAGCTCCAAAACTGAGATGGCGTGCACCTTGATGACAAGATGATATCCAAGATCTTCTCCAGGCAGCTCTTGGACAGCAGTGAGCATCCTATAAATACCAGTCAGCACTGTCAAGCAGAAGAGTGCTTAGCTTGCATTGGTAAATGGAACAAGAAGTAGCATATTTTGAACACTCTGAACATTACAAGTGAAAACTAACAAAGAAAACGGGAAAATAAATGTCTTCTCATTAACAAAGCAACTAGAAATAGCAGATCCTGTTCCTTAACAATGGTCATCCTTTATGAGTAGGATCATGGGTTCTTTTTGTCATTATCTGTCTTTTAAAAGTTTTCAAACATTTTAAGGATGCTTTTGTAGTAGATCAGTTTGAATTTTATTTTTAATAATTGCTATCTTCTTCCTTCCTCCTATAGAAGCAGAGAGCTTGCCTAGGACCTGACTTTTCCACCTAACTCTATGTGGCTTCTCTATGGGTGGAGGCATTGCCTTAGGACTTCATGAAGAGCTGGGGGCAGCACCAGGTGTTTCACAACACCACCTCAGTTGCATCTTCCCCCTCTGGTGGAGCCCTCTGACCTACCCAGAGGATTAAGGAATGTCTAGATATAAAGCCACAGCAAAACACGTAGGGAACCACTGCAAGGGGGAAAAGGCAAATAAAATTTGAGTCTTTAACCTGTTACATGTTAAGAGCATGATGTGTTTTCTTATGCCCCTATCCTTGAAATCTCTCAACAGCTTTGTAAGAAGACATGAGGTCACAAGACCAGAATGTTTACAGATTAGGAGCCCCTCATGACAAAACCAAGTTAAGACTAGTAATGTTCAAGATGGCCACAGAAATGACAAAGACAAAGGGAATTGTTACCAAGGATAAACTATGCCCCATAAAATGCCTGGGAAAGCAACCAGAATCAACTCAGATGTCAGACAACCTATCAGAACAAAATCATAGCATTTGCTCCTGTTTGGCCCTGAAATCACTAATTTTGGAGGTCACACATCGAAGCAATCCATTATTAGCTTCTCACTTGCTTTGAAAACAGCTGACATGTGGGTTATGATAACAGTTGCCCAGGCTACCTTGCAGAAACTTGAAGGCCACATGTGCTAATAGCACGGATGCTTCCCTGGAGCCCATAGATGTGCCTGATGAATGATTAAAATGGAGTAAAAGCCTTGGCATCTCTGTCTTCATATTGTGGATGTCCTCCTTGCTGCCTCAACCTTGGAGTCAGACTCTCCTCTACTCTGAATGTAGACAGGCTGATCATTTGAGAATTATTTTGTCCATGACTATGCTACAGGGCTAATTTGGCCTAGTGCCTGTTGGAGCTGGTATATGTTTCCTCTCTGATTCCTGTGCTTTCTCAGGAGCTTGAGAACCTATAATCCTTCAGACTTATCATAAGGCCCAGCTCAAACCATGAGACCAGGACATTTACACAAGATGATGACGTCAGCAACAGAAGTAACTCAGCACATCCTGGTTTCAGTCACCAGCTGTTAGACCACCAAGTTCAAGCCCAGAACATTTGTGCACAAGAAAAACACCTTTGAAAACTGTGCCCATGACTAACGGACAATGACTAAACTTTAGCAATGCCCCCCACCTTGAAAATCAATAAAAGCTCACTGCTTCTTTTGTTCAAGTGAGCAGTCTGGTTACCTCTGTTGTTGTTGTTAGGTTGGTATCTGACTCATAGCGACCCTCATAGGGTTTTCAATGGCTGACTCTTTCAGGATTGCCTTGGGAGTGGATTGCCAGGCCCTTCTCCCATTTTTACGGTGCTGGGAATTGAACTCGGGACCTCAGAGACTGCAGAGCAGCGCTCTACCAACTGAGCTAAATCCCAGCCCCTTGGTCACCTCTGGTCAGTGTTAACTCCCTTTAGCATGAGTGGGCTGGCTCAAGTTGAGGTCCCAATAAAGTACCCTTGTCTGTCTTGCTCATAATACGTGGTGCACCTACTTCTACCGTTTCCATGCTATAAGATCTGGATGTCTGGTAGCAATTGGAACTTCACAGCAGCATTGAGATAAGGGCCGTTGTAACCTCTGCTGTACACACAGAGATGGAAACAGTGGCAGACTCTGTAATTTAGGAGAATGTCAGCCCCATCTCCTGCATCTGAGGTTCCCAGGTTCCCACTGAGGCCTCTGTAGGACCTGCAGGAAGAGAATTAGAGGAAGGAAGGAGGGAGCTGCAGACACAGTTGAAGAAAGACACACCTAGCCACCTGGGCTTATTGGCCAAAGAGGGCATTTGAATCTTATCCATGGTACTAGTAGACTCACTGGAGGGTGTGTTGAGTTAGTTATTTAGAAAGAAGAAATATGATTATGTTGATGTTTTCAGAAGCTCCTTCTTCCACTGTGTGGAGACTGAGCAGATGGATGAGGGAGAGAGAAGCCAGAGTCCTGGGGTACCAAGTGGGAGAGAAGGGGCCCCTAAGTGAGTGGCATGGTCTTTCATAAATTCCAGGCCCCACCTCCTGTATTTCCAAAGGGTTTGAATTCTCATGACCTCCTCTGCCACATGGCCCACTCCACCAGGTTGAGCTCATGTTGGGGCTTGGTGTTCCGGTCCTGAGTTTCTGCTACAGAAGTGCTCACCCTGTTCCTGTCGCCATGCCTAGGCATGGCGAGTGGCTGTCCCAGAGGGTTGGTGGAGGGAAGGACCAAAGCCTTCTAGGGAGAGTGTTCCACATGTCTCATTCTAGGAAGGAAAGGAGAAAGGGAGGAAGGAAGGAAGGAAGGACGGAAGGAAGGAAGAAAGGAAGGAAGGAAGGAAGGAGAAAAAAGAGAAGGGAAGGGAAGGGAAGGGAAGGAAAAGGAAATGGAAAAGAAGATAAGGGGAGAGAAGTATAGGGGGGTGAGTAGTCCCTCTGCTGTCCCTCAACTCTGACTTCAGATTCCTGCACTCTGGCTCCTTGTCCTCCTGGTCTTTCCTTCCCTGGCCATCCTTCATCTTTCTTCCTTCCCCTGCTCAAGGGCATGAGCCAATTGCTTCCATTCTGCACATAAAGCAACCTGGTCCTCTTACCCCAGCCAGGGCCACCCTTGCATACCTAAGGCCCAGGCTTGCAGCCTGGCAGCCTCTGGTCAGCACAGCCAAGTTCTGACCTCTAGTGCCTTGTGGGTGTTCCTTCTCTCTTTCTTGAATCCTCTTCCCAGATCCTTGCCTTTCAGGTACCAGATTAAATGTCACCTCCTCAGAGAAAGGGCTGGGATTTAGCCCAGTTGGTAGAGTGATGCTCTGCAGTCTCTGAGGTTCTGAGTTCAATTCCCAGCAATGCAAAATAGGAAAAGGGCCTGGCAATCCAGTCCCAAGGCAATCCCGAAACAGTCAGGCATTGAAAACCCTATGAGGGTCACTATGAGTCAGGTACCGGCTCGACAGCACCTAACAACAACAACAACAACCTCAGAGAAGCCTCCTCTGGGTGGCATGGGCACCTCCATCCCTTAATTCCCTGTCCCTGCATCCTCTAAGTCTCCTTGACACTCATCACCATCTGACACTACACCCTTGGTTCTTGTCACTCTGTTCCTTGAGCTTTGACCTTGCCCGCCCCTTGGTGTCACTGGGGGAAATTCCAGAGCTCAGATTCCTGGACACTCCTTCCTCGCCCCAAGATACAGTGGGTCTGGGGATGACCTGGACATCAGGGTCTTTAACCTCCCCCCCACCCACCGCAGGTCACTCCAGTGCCCATCCAAGAACCACTGGGCTTGACTCCAAGCTTTATGAAAGCAAGGACTAAACTCAGCTTATTCCCAGATGTATCTCCAGCAAGCAAGCAGTTCTTAGCACTGAGTCCTAAATAAATATCTGTTGAACA
>VMDO01040921.1:0-11589 GCA_007922755.1 Pedetes capensis | reverse complement strand
GAACATACAGGAATCAAATTGACTACATATGTGCAAAGAGACGATGGAAAAGCTCTGTACAAAATGTCAAAACAAGACCAGGTGCTGACTGTGGATCAGACCATCAACTTCTCATATGCAAGTTCAAACTGAAGCTGAAGAAAATTAGAACAAGTATACGAGAGCCACGGTATGACCTTGAGTATATCCCACCTGAGTTTAGAGGCCACCTCAAGAATAGGTTTAATGCATTAGACACAAATGATAGGAGACCAGAAGAGTTGTGGCATGACATAAAAGATATCATTCAAGAAGGAAGCAAAAAGTTCTTAAAAAGACAAGAAAAAAAGAAAACACCAAATTACATGTCAAAAGAGACAGTAGAACTAGCAGCTAAAGCAAAAGGAAGACATGATGAAGTTAAGGAACTACACAGAAGATTTCAAAAGGCAGCTTGTAAAGACAAAAACAAATAATGAGATGTGCAAAGAGATGGAGTCAGAAAACCAAAAGGGAAGAACATGTTCTGTTTTTCTCAAGCTTAAGGAAGTGAAGAAAAAATTCAAGCCTCGAGTGACAGTAGTGAAAGATTCTACAGGGAAAATGTTAACTGGTGCAGGAAACATCAAAAGAATACACAGAGTCATTATACAAAAGAGAATTGGTTGATCACCAACCATTCCAAGAGGTTGCATATGAAGAGGAACCAATGGTGTTGAAGGATGAAGTGGAAGCTGCCTTGAAAGAACTGGCAAAACACAAGGCTCCAGGAATTGATGGGATACCAATAGAGATGTTTCAACAAACAGATACAGCACCGGAGGTGTTAACATGATTGTGCCAACAGGTTTGGAAAACAGCTACTTGGCCAACTGACTTGAAGAGATCCATATTTGTGCCTATTCCCAGAAAGGGGATCCAACTGAATGTGCAAACTATCAGACAATATCATTAATATCGCACACAAGCAAAATTCTACTAAAGATCATTCAGAAGCGACTGCAGCAGTATATAGACAGGGAATTATCAGAAAATCAAGAGGGATTCAGAAGAGGGAGGGGAACCAGGGACATCATTCTTGATGTCACGTGGATATTAACTGAAAGTAGAGAATATCAGAAAGATTTCTATCTACGTTTTATTGACTATGCAAAGGCATTTGACTGTGTGGATCATAATAAATTATGGGTAACACTTTGGAAAATGGGAATACCAGAACACCTAATTGTACTCATGAGAAATCTGTACATGAACCAGGAGGCTGTTGTTCGAATAGAACGAGGAAACACTGCCTGGTTTAAAGTTGAGAAAGGTGTGCATCAGGGCTGCATACTTTCACCCTATCTCTTCAATTTATATGCTGAACAAATAATCCGAGAAGCTGCACTTTATGAGGAAGAATGTGGCATGAAGATTGGAGGAAGACTCATTAACAACCTGCGTTATGCCGATGACACAACTCTGCTTGCTGAAAGTGAAGAGGATTTAAAACATTTACTGACGAAGATCAAAGATCATAACCTTCAATATGGGTTATCACTAAACATCAACAAAACAAAAATCCTTACGACTGGGTCAGCACGCAACTTCACAATAAATGGAGAAAAGATTGAGGTTGTCCAAGATTTTGCTTTGCTTGGCTCTATAATCAACACCTGTGGAAGCAGCAGTCAAGAAATCAAAAGATGCATTGCTCTAGGAAAAGCTGTGGCAAAAGATCTCTTTAGATTATTGAAAAGCAAAGATGTCACATTGAAGATGAAGGTGCGTCTGACTCATGCCATGGTATTTTCAGCTGCATCATATGGTTGTGAAAGCTGGACATTGAACAAGAGAGACAGAAAAAGGATTGATGCTTTTGAATTGTGGTGCTGGAGACGTCTATTGAATATACCTTGGACTGCCAAAAGAACCAACAAATCGGTCCTAGAAGAAGTACAACCAGAGTGCTCCTTGAAAGCAAAAATGGCCAAACTGTGTCTTACATATTTCAGACATGTAGTCAGGAGACAACAATCCCTGGAGAGGGACATCATGTTTGGGAGAGTGGCAGGTCAACGCAAAAGAGGAAAACCCTCCACCAGATGGATTGACACAGTGTCTGCAACAATGGGCTTAAACATAAATAAGATGGTTTGCCTGGCACAGAATCGGCAAGTGTTTCGATCTGCTGTACATAGGGTCCCTATGAGTCGGACTCGACTCGACGGCACCTAACAACAACCACAACAACAATGAATGCAGGGGCTGGGATTTAGCACAGTTGGTAGAGCGCTGCGCTGCAATCTCTGAGGTCTGGATTTCAATTCCCAGCACCACAAAAATGGGAGAAGAATGTGGCAATCCACTTCCAAGGCAATCCTGAAACCATCAGCCATTGAAAACCCTATGAGGGTCGCTATGAGTCGGACACAACTCGACGGCACCTAACAACAACAACAACAACAACAATGAATGCAGAAGTCTAAACATTGCACTTGGCTTTAGCTGCTATGAGTGGCAGTGGGGAAGGTGAGGTGACATCTGTTTTGTTGTTGTTGTGGTTGTTTGTTTTCCTAGTGTTCATCTGGAGTAGAGGCATTATTGTCTAAAAGATTCTCCTTTGCTAAATGAGGCTCGTTATTTGGCCAAAGAAAGAAAGCAAATGTTTGGAATCTCTCTCTCTCTCTCTTTCTTCCTTCCTTCCTTCCTTCCTTCCTTCCTTCCTTCCTTCCTTCCTTTCTTCCTTCCTTTCTTTCTTTCTTTCCTTTCTTTCTTTATTTCTTTTTTTCTTTCTTTTTTAAATTGTTTTTGGCACTGGGGAGTTGAAGCCAAGGTCTTATGCTGCTTTGCAAGCACTCTAACACTGAGCTGTACCCTTCGCCCATTTTTTAACTTTTTATTTTGAGTCAGGGTCTCTCTATGTTACCCAGGCTGCCTCTGGCCTCAAACTTGTGATCTTCCTGTCTCTGCCTCCTAAGTCTCTGGAATTACAGGTATGAGCCACCATGCCTGGTTTGAGCTTTTCTTATCTGTGTGGTAAGGTAGTTTCCAGGTGGTTAGGTTCTTTAGCTCCAAACTGGAGATAATTGATGCAAAAAGAAAACCTGAGAAACTTGAAGTCATACCCAGGGGACATACTACATGTCATTCTTTAGGTCTTGAGGTGGTCTATGGCTGGTTAACCTTCAACTTTCAACTTTCTTTACAATGTTTAAATGCACACATATACACACATCTATTTCCATGGTGCTAAGTTGTACATATGCACTTAATGGAAGGTGCCCATAATGGAATGTGAAGGGGAAGAAGAAAAAGTATGTCTGCTTCATGTTCTTGGCAGAAGTCTGTGCTCTACTTTTGATAGCAAAAACATGCTGCATTACCTAATCCTCATCCATGCTTTAGGGAAGCCTCAGAAATCCACAACAGATGGACCACATGGATGGTGACATTTTCATCCAACATGACAATACCGTTTTCAGAACAATGTCCAATTCTGGCTGGGAAAGCCACAGTTTGGCATTTGACTCATCCTTACTGAGTGTCAACTATGGGCCAGGCACTATTTTAGGAGCTGAAAATACAGTAGCACTACTTACCACAAATGATGTCCTTCTACCCTTCCAGATTACTTGGAACCAGTGTCATATTCAAGGTGTGTGCATAAGGTGAAACAACTCCCTACAGTTACCCCCCAAACCCACCTAGAGTTCTCAGGCGTATTATCTCTTTTATTGATAGAGTTCAGACATCTGTTCTTGATTTGAGCTTAAAGTTCAAGCCCTCTGAGATCTGCAAAGAGCAGGATCATCAGATCTCTAATCACAAAACTATTTGGAGTAAATGAGAACAGGTTCTCATCAAAATTCAGCGTACTAACTCTGTGGAGCCTGGGCTCTTGCCTAGGGCACCTTCCCTTAAGTGCATGTGGAACACAGGAATGTTGCCAACTGTCAAAAACTACCTTTTTACTTTTGAAAAGCTGTGCAATGTGTTCTGAAGGGGGTTCCTTGTAAATGCTGTCTCTTATCTGTTTCTTTCCATTTCTTATTCCTACTATCCTTTCAAATACTTCCAATTCTCTACTTCTTCCTCCTTTTCAGAACCACGTCCATAAGGAGTATCACTTCTATGCCTGCCATCAGGCATAGTGCAGTGTGTGAAAGTGGTGTCTTCTGGCAATGGGTTAATTGAGAGATATAAATCGAGAAGTATACAAGAGATGTCCTCAGAGCCCAGGAACTTTATGTCTACCAACCCAATATTCTGATCTTACACATCCCCATGAATGTAAAATCTTATTTTAGGTGGATATAGCTGTGTAGGGAAATGAGAAAAAATGCATAAGATTGGATGGTATTGGATGCTAAGTAAAGGAACTGTGTTTTTTTCCTCCCCCAGCACTGGGAAGCTGAACCCATGGTCTTATGTATGTTTTGCAAGTGCTCTACCATTGATTGTTGGGCTGGAATTTAGCTCAGCTGGTAAAGCATTGCGCTGCAGTCTCTGAGGACCTGAGTTCAATTCCCAGCGCTGCAAAAAATGGGAGAAGGACCTGGCAATCCCCTCCCAAGGCAATCCTGAAACAGTCAGCCATTGAAAACCCTATGAGGGTCACTATGAGTCAGATACCGACTCAATGGCACCTAACAACAACTAACTACCATTGAGGTGCACGCCAGCCCATTTTTAAATTTTTTTTGCAAATACAAATTTTAATTTCAGAAACTGTGTTCACCATTTATAGATACACTAATGCATAGTCCACACAAATTTATATTGAGTATAGGTACAGTATTTTAACAAAATTCTTCTAAAAGATCCCTGGCTCATTTTAAAATATTTATCTTGAGATAGAGGCTTGCTAAATTATGCAGGCTGCCTCTGGCCTTGAACTTGTGATCCTCCTGACTCTACCTCCTGAGTTGCTGGGATTACAGGCATCATGACCATGATTGGCTAGGACCTGTATTTTTAAAACTGTGATTGAGCCCTTGCAGGAGCTCAGATGGTAATGAAATATAGCCCACGTGATTTAGCCAGAGCCAGTTATATTTGTCCCTGCGTAAATGTGCACCATCCAATATAGTAGTTACAAATGGTTATTTAAATTAAAATTTATTAAATTACAATAAAATATTAAAATTTAGCTTCTTAGTTGCACTTGTCATATTTTAAGTTCAGAAGTTAATGTGAATAGATCAATCTATTGGATACTGACAGACAGAATTCTTCAGTTTCATAGAAAGTTCTCTTGGAAAGTACTTCAGAGTACCTGCCACTTCTTACTCTTTTTGTTACCTAGTAGACTTTTGATTTTTACCTTTCTTAGATTTATGATTTCCTATTGTATTGTTTTCCTATTTGACCCTGAAGGCCTCTCTGTTTCCTCCTTTATCCCTACTTCTGTTCTGCCATCAAACTTAGTTTTGAAGAATTGTTATTAACTCTTGCTGAAGAACTGACCTTGGACCTCTCCTTTTGGTTTTGGATTTCTTAAGGGCTGGCATTTAGCTCAGATGGCAGAGCACCACTGTGCAGTCTCTGAGGTCCTGAGTTTAATTCCCAGCCCTGCACAAATGAGAGAAGGACGTGGCAATCTACTCCTTAGGCAATCCCAAAACAATTAGCCATTGAAAACCCTATGAGGGTTGCTATGAGTTGGACATGACTCAACAGCACCTAACAACAACAACAACAACAACAACAACAACAACAGTAGATATTGGTCTCAATCTGTTCACACTTGAGCTAGGATCCTTGGTGCCTGATTTGTCCTCTCCCAACTGTCTGAGCCAGGGTACCCTAGAATTTTAGTGTGTAGTTTTCCTTTCTGGACACATATTTACCTCACTAGTCCTCGGAGTATTGTTCTCACACCTCAAGATCTGAAATTGTAGGCAGTAATGTTTTATTAGTGTGCTATAACTAGACTTAATTTCTAGGTTTATTATTGTGAAAAAGTTTCTAAAATGTGGTTAAGGCTAAATAAATAATAGCTTTTAATATTGCAAGAGGAAAAATGAAAGTGGGGCATATACTAGCAGTTACCCTGAAGAAAGCTAGAACATAAATTCCAGATGATAAAATTTGTAGAACTTTTCCTATTAAGAGCAACAATGAACATAATTTAAAAACCACCAAATACTCTGCACTGTTGACTGTATTTTAGTTGATAGTGTTTCTAGCCACAGAAGTTTTCTTAACTGATAGAGCAGTAAATTCAGTTTCACCAAGTTTGAAAATAAAAAATCCACATTTCTATAATTAATTCCACTTAAAGAAATATCATCATTTCAAGATGAGCCTAATGTTTGATTAGGTACAAAAATGCTAGTTATTTTTTCCTTGACATTAACTAGTCATTTCAAGGTGCACAGAGAAAAATCGCTAAGAGAGGAATCCAGCAATAGAGTGAATATAGAGGCAATGGAGAACCAATTAGAGCAGGTAAATTATTAGGAAATGTAATCAATCCTCAATTATCTAAGGACTTAACAGTTTAGGTATATATTTCTTCATGTGTTAGGGAATTATAGAAAAAGAGAGTAAAATGGAAGTTTAATCACTGATTAAAGCTAGTCTAAAACCTAATTGCATTACTAAGTATGGTGCTTTCTACAAATGGGGCACTTAATAAAACTCATGGAATTGTAGATAAAAGAAAGACCAACAAAGATTAAAATCAGTCAGTGAGTTTAAAATGACTCTTGCTGAAAGCATGGTACTAGGAATCATACATAAAATAGAAAATAATTTGTAGCTCCCAAGCAAAAATATAAATACAGTGTTTGTATGACAAATGAAAGATAACAGTACCCATAATATTCTATTCTAGCATTATAAGATAGCTTAGATAATATTATGCATATATGCTTGTATATTTGAATATTAGAAACAACTGTAAGGCATACTTAAAAGATATTAGAAAATTTTGTTTTTTAATTAATAATTAATATTTTATGAGCCCATCTAACAAAATTCAATTTAATATAACTTTCATTAAATGTTAATTTTTTCTTGAACCACAGTTGAAATCCTACTATAAAGATATCATGTAAGTGCTTTAGTAAATAGTGGACTGTATTCTGTGTTCGCTATTTCTACCTGCTATTCAGAAAACTGTCCATTTGAAAATGTGTATGTTCAAACTGCTGTACTTAGTTGCATTATTCAAATAGCTTTTGTTGGGTTCAAAAGCCAAAATCAAAAGCATTCTTAAACATTTGGTCTCAACATATAGTAATCTAAAAATGAAATTAAATTTTTTATCTGCATTAAAATGGGAGAAAATGTGATCAAGTAAATTGTTTGGGAATCCTCATTTTTTGTATTTGGACAAACTTCACATGCCACCATGAATATTTCTATTTTTCTCATTTGAACTTTAAATATGTAGGAAAGTGCCTGCTTTTTTGTTTTGTTTTTGTTTTTGTTTTTATTGCTTCTTTTGTAGGTACAGGCAGATGTACACTTTGGTGTCTTTTTCCTATCAAATATTTTCTTCATACCATTGCCTTCTAGTTAGAGCCCATGTAATGACTGATGTGCCTTTGCATGAACACCACACTCCCAATCTGATGCTTTGGAGGATTGTGGTTGTCAGGCATCAATAGATACTTAAAACCATAGACTAAGGTGAGAGCTAAGGACATGGTGGCCATGCTAGTGGTCATGCTCATGTCTAGGACACTGATAAGATGAGGAGAGCCAGAGATGATCTCTAAAAGATGACAGAGATGCCTGAGTTCCTGTCCTTTGAGATCAATTTCTGAGATTGTTATGGTGTGGTTGTTCTTCACTTCCATGAATGCCCATGGGATTTGTATGCTTACCTTTATGTTAAGCTATTTTTATTAAGCTAGATTTAGAGATATCTATTCCTTGCAATTGAATATACCCCTTTCTAAAATATAAGTTTTCATATTTTCTCATGAATATTTTTCTGAATATATTTATTTCTTTAGTTTAACTTGTTGTTGTTACTAGGTGCCATTAAGTCAGGTCCGACTCATAGTGATCATGCCTACAAAAGATGAAACACTACCCAACACTGTGCCATTCCTGGCACTGTATCAGTGCTTCTCTGCTATTCATAGGGTTTTCAATAGCTGATTGATTTTTGGGAGTGGGATGCCTGGTCCTTCTCCCAAGCCTACATACAGTACTTGATGTTCCCAGGTGGTCTCCCATCCAAGTACTACCCACACCCAATCCTACTTAGCTTTTGAGATCTGACAGGATCAGATTCCAGGGTGGTATGGCTGTAAGCTTAGTTTAACTTAGAGCTCTATTTAACCACATAGGCTATCATTGTTTTTAATAAATTTATGCTAATTTAAGATTACTACAGCTGCAATTCTGTTTTCTTTACCATTTAATATTCGTCTTTTGGACTTTTATATCATATTTTGTAATAATTTCTAAATTCTATAGTTTTTCTTTGACTAATTTTTCCTTATAAATACTACAAAACAGCAACTAAGTATCTGTATGAGTCGGGGGTTCTCCAGGGGAACAGAATAAATATTCCTTCATAATTTATATATAAATTTATTAGGTAGGCTTACATAGTTGGAGGCTGGATAGTTCCACGATGGCTGTGTGCATGTTGGAGAGCCTGAGAGACTTGTAGCTGCTCAGTCCAAGAAGCTGGAAGCCTCAGAACAAGGGGAACCAGTGATGTAACACAAGTCTGAAACTGAATGAAGGTCTGAAAACTCCCAGGAGAGTTCCTGCTGCAAGTCTATGTTTGAAGTTTGAAAAATCTGGAGTCGATGTCTGTGGGTAATGGTAGAAGAAAAGAATGCAAAGAACTTAGTACCTGTGAGAGGTGTTAAACTTACTATATGTTAGTAAGTATAGTTTAAAGTGTTAGACTTACTATATGTTAGTAAGTGTAGCTAAAAGCTGTACTTATATCATTTAATCCTCATAATTCAAGAAGGGCAATATTATTATTATCTCTATTTCACAGATTAAAAAAACTGGAATTGAGGTACCTAAGTGATCTGCTAAAAGTCACATAGTGAGAAAGGAAACTTAGAACTTAAACTCCCAGCTACCTGACATGCAATTCCACTTTCCACCACTAGTTGATGCCACTTTCTTACATTGTTTCACAGACCTACAAAACATTTATCCAACTTTAGTGTATAAATATGTATTTCTCAGAAGAAAGTTTTTCCCTATGGATTTTACAAGTTTTTCATGAATACAATTCTCCTACAAACATATATATAAAGAATGATTCTGTTGTTTATTTTTTGGTCATATTCTCTTTCAAAAAGGCAGGCTTTGTGGAGTGTAAGTTAATTTAAATTCAACTCCAGTTGGAAAAAGTTTGCCACTCTCTTGAGTACCACTATTCCTGGTGTGGAATTGCTGACCTAGTTCTAAAGTGAGGGATAAATTCACCTCACTCAAATGCAGTCTTTAGGGAAACAGTGGAGTTATTGTTCATATCCCATTTATCTGGAATGCTGACCTTTCAAAATAATTTGTTACTTATTATAAATGTTGAACAAATAAAAATAATCAAGGTTATGCTTTATCAATGATTTATGCAACTTTGGTCTTGTTTTTCTTTTTGTTAAATACTCCCCTGAATACCCTACTTGCATTCAGTCTTAAAGAATATGACATTATTCCACGTTGTTGTTGTTGTTAGGTGCTATGGAGTCCATATCCGACACCTAGAAACCCTATGTATAACAGGTTAACACTATTGTCAGTGCTTCTCTGCTACTCATAGGGTTTTCAATGTTTGATTGTTTTTTGGGAGTGGGTTGCCAAGTCCTTCTCCCAAGCCTACAGTACCTCGTATTGCCAGGCAGTCTCCCATCCAAATACTAACCAGGCCCGACCCTGCTTAGTTTCTGAGATCGGATGGGATTGGACACCATGGTGGTACAGTGGAATGGCTGTATATTGGGTAAGATAAAATGTCACATACTTAACACTTTATACCTTTAATCTGGAAGATAAAGTTGGTATGTAGAAAACAACTATCTCTATTTACACTGAATCTGATTGAGAAAGGGGAACTCCCATTAATGATTTAAGTATATGGTGTTCAACAGGCATATTTTACTGACTATTGTATTGATGGCACATAGACATTGACGTTTTGTTCAAATAATAAAATGGCAGCAATACTAAAACAAATTTACTAATTAGAGCTATTGAAATTATAACCTGTGATACTGTGATGGTTAATCTTGGTTTTCACTTTGAATAGATTGAGAGATACTTTAAAAAATGGTAAAGTACACTTCTAGGTCTATCAGTGAGAATATGTCCATAGGTGATTGGTATTTGGGTCAACAAACTAGGAAGACCCTCCCTGAATGCGGGCAGCACCATCCAATAAGCTGGGGGTATGGATGGAACAAAAAACTGAAGAAGAGGAATCTCACACATGTGTAAGCTTGATTTCTCTTAAAAGCGGGCATTCATTGCTGCTGCCATCACCCACAGACATCAGAATCCAGTTTCAGACTCCTAATAATAATAGTTATTATTAGGAAATAGTATACGAGTGATCTTACAGAGATTTTGAGGGCTAAAGGTTAAATTAACACACTGTACTATATCATACCACTTGCAACAACTCTGTTTCAGTGTTTTGTATACCCAGCTTTAGATATAAACTAAGTTTTATCATATACTCAGAAGCTTGCTAATAGACTGCTTAGCTATGAGCTTCTAGGATGATCACTAAATATTTGATCACATTTTATTGTTTTATCTTAATTATATTTCCCTTCCTTTTGGAAATCAGAGTTTGATGGCTGTAAATAAATCAAATTATAGATTGGTTTAAAGTATAATTTCCAAGTTAATTGTATTAAGATACTATGGTACTTATGCCCTGTTTCCCCATCCATTGTCCAAATTCCTCAATACAAGTCATTTTTTGTGGCAAAACCCTCAGATTTTGGACCCACCACCATCACCACCACACATCACTATCTCTGTATTCATGAGGCAGGGAATGGTGATTATTTATGTATGGGGGTAGCATGCCACAACTTTGATGGCTCCATTCTTTTTATTAACCAGGACTAATATCTATATAAGTAAGACATATTTCTTTTTAAAATTTGATTTGTATTAATAACTTGTCATCTATCATTATTGAAAAAAAGCTTGACTTGTGTGTGTGAGTATTTGCTGGGGAGCCTGTATTCCTTTGTATGTCTTTATTTTTTGGCACCTTTGCTACTGCTGTTATTCCTCTATCTGTTGGCTAAGCAAGTGGGGTGGCTTATTTTTAAGGTACATTCTCTCCTTATGATTTTAAGTCCAATCTTTTTTTTTTTTTGAATGTTGACTAACTTTATGTTTTGGCTTTTTAACGTAGGAATTTTCAAAAAATGTGTAAGCATTTTAAGAAATGAAAAAACTCTATTAAAGTTGCAATCTTCAATATATACTGATAACAGCAGATGAATCCAAGTCACTTTTGACTTCTGCAATTATAGAAGGTGCTCAAAGTGGTCACCATAGCAGAAGCAGCAGGACTTGTTGCTGTGTAAGACCTCCTGGATCTTCCCTTATGCACATCTCACACAGTACAAGTATTGCAAACTTACCATGCATGCAGCTGTTAAGCTGTGATGGAGG